>JAJOOI010010541.1:0-36004 GCA_029582585.1 Solanum bukasovii | reverse complement strand
CCCCCCCCCCCCCCCCCCCCCCCCCCCCCCCCCCCCCCCCCCCCCCCCCCCCCCCCCCCCCCCCCCCCACTCTTCCTTTCTAGAAAGTTTTGAGAATCAGCTGGCAGCTGGTCACTTACAATGAACCAGAACCATTGAGCATCGAAGAAAATCTTACGGAAGAGATGATAGAGACAAGGGCTACAATCTGGGTACACCTTAATGTGATCAAATTAGGGCAAGCCTTTGGAGCAGCTATAAAGGGATGTGAAAAAGAGGCTTATGCTTTGTGCATGAAGCTGGATCAAAAGAGATATTTGGAGAGACACGCAGGAAAGGGTAAATCCTCAAATAGCAACATTAACACAATTTCAAAAGATCTCAGGAATTTAATGTTCAATATGAAATTCAAGGATGGCGAACCTAGAATCAGTGGGAGGAGACTAACCATTATGCATAGATGAGGATAAAGATCGTGTCTTGGAATGTGAGGGGACTTAATGACGAAAGAAAGAGGGGGGTGGTAAGAAATCTGATTAATCAATGGAGTGCAGATGTGTATATTTTGGTAGAAACAAAGTTGGGGGGAAATATAGATAGACTCATACATAGTATCTGGGACAATAGATGGGTGGGAGAGATACATTTGGAGGCAGATGGTAGCAGGGGGGGAATAATTATTTTTGGGACAGGAGAGTTTGGAAAGGGGAAATGGTAGAACATGGCAACCAAAGCATAACATGTAAAATGTCTGGGGAAAATTCTGATTTCTTTTGGTTTGTAACAGCAGTGTATGATGATTGTAAAAGAGTGGAAAGAAGAGAGTTATGGGGGGAGCTATATTCAGCGGGGGGAAGGTGTGCAAGACCTTGGGTGGTGGGAGGTGATTTTAATGTAATCAGATATCCCAATGAAAGAACAAACTGTTTCAGAATATATGGAGCAATGTCTGAATTCTCTAAATGCATTGAAGAGATGGAACTTGTGGATCCTCCTTTATTTGGAGGATCTTATACTTGGAGAAGGGGGGAGAATCATAGGAGTGCCTCAAGAATTGATAGATTCTTTGTCATGGGAAGAGCGATTTACTCTCATCAAACAGGCAGTATTACCAAAGATAGGATCTGACCACAACCCAAACATGCTATCTTGTGGAGAGTTGAACTTCAAGAAAAAATACTTCAAATTTGAAAGTTGGTGGCTGAGGGTAGAAGGGTTCAAAGGAAAGGTACAACAGTGGTGGGAAGCTTTTGTTGTTAAGGGGAGGCCTGACTATATTTTAGCTGAGAAACTGAAGTTGCTAAAAGAAAAGTTAAAAGAGTGGAGTAGAAATAACAGGGGCAATTGGAAACAAAGAAAGGATGACATTTTAAACCAGCTTGCAGCCTTGGAAGCAATCCAGGAACAAAGAGCTCTCACAGATGATGAGGCAATGCAAAAATCAAACTTGGTTAGCGTTTGAAGAAGTTGCAAGAAATGAGGAGATAGCTTGGAGACAGAGATCAAGAATTCAATGGTTGAAATAGGGAGACAAAAATACAAAATACTTCCATAGGATAGCTACAGCTCACAAATGGGTAAACTCCATAGGTAACTTGAAGGTGGATGGTATGGAGGTGACAGATGCAGAGGAGATCAAAGAAGCTATTCAAAATTACTACAAGAACATGTATAAGGAGGTAGAAGAGTGGAGGCCAGAATTAGTGTTACATGAAGCAACAAGGATATCTGCAGAAGAACAGGAGGAGCTACAAAGACAATTTGAAGAGGATGAAATCTTAGAAGGCATTAAATTGTGTGCTATGGAGAAGGCACCAGGCCAGATGGATTCCCTATGTCCTTTTATCAGGCTTTTTGGGAACTTATGAAGGAGGACATCCTAAAGACTCTCCAATATTTTTATGAATATCAGAAGTTCGAGAAAAGCCTCAATGCAACATTCATAGCCTTGATCCCAAAGAAGGTTGGAGCTTCATAGTTGAAAGATTTCAAACCTATAAGCCTCATAGGTGGAATATATAAAATTGTGGCAAAGATACTGGCTGAAAGACTCAAGAAGGTGGTTAACAATTTAGTTAACAAGCATCAGATGGCATTTATAAAAGGAAGACAAAGCACGGATGCAGCCCTAATTGCTAGTGAGTGTGTGGACTCAAGACTTAAAGGGGCAGAAGCAGGTCTCATGTGTAAGCTAGACATAGAAAAAGCCTATGATCATGTCAACTAGAGATTCTTGTTGAATACTCAGAGACAAATGGGCTTTGGTGAGAAATGGTTGAAATGGATTGACTTTTGCATTAAAACTGTCAAGTTCTCTAACCTGTAGGTTTTTTTGGTTCTGAAAGGGGCCAATGGAGGGATTTGATAGCATGATGAGGATAGCATTACAGAATAGATGGATTAAAGGGTTTGAGATAGGAGATAGCAGAGGGGAAATAATGGAGGTATGTCACCTAGAGTATGCAAATGACACAGTGGTATTTTGTGAGCCAAAGGTGGAACAAATAGGTTACATCAGAATGATTTTTGACTATTTTTGAAGCTTCTTCTGGCTTGAAAGTTAACTGGGGAAAAACCAGTTTGTTCCAATAAAGGAGGTGCCAAATATCCAAAATCTTGCAATCATTTTAGGGTATAAAGTTGAAAATATGCCAACTACATACCTTGGTATGCCTCTGGGCAGTGAACACAAGGCAGAGGAAATTTGGGATGGAATATTAGAGAAAACTGAAAAAAGATTGGCTAGGTGGAAGGCACAGTACATATCACTAGGAGGGAGGCTCATCCTTATCAACTTTGTACTTGATGCACTTCCTACGTATGTAATGTCTCTATTTCCCATACCTCCCAAAGTTATGAAAAAGCTGGACAGACTTGGGAGGGATTTTTTGTGGCATGGTTGTAAAGAGGGCAAAGGATATAAACTGGTCAATTGGCAGACAACAATGCACAGTAGAGAACAAGGTGGTTTGGGCATCAGAAATCCGAGAGCACAGAACAATAGTTTATTGATGAAATGGCTCTGGAGATACAATAAGGAGGATCATGCATTATGGAGGGAGGTAATTAGACACAAGTTTGGTGAACTCAACCCATGGTGTACCAATGTGAGCACTGATACTGATGGAGTTGGAGCCTAGAAGACCATTAGAGCTCTACGGCCCAAATTGGAAAGGAACTTGCAGAAGAGTGTTGGAGATGGGAAAAGAATAAAATTCTAGAAGGATGCTTGGAAGGAGCAAAGCCCATTAATGGAGATTTTTCCAGACCTGTTTATTCTAAGCAACAACCCAGATGGCACCATTTATGATAAGTGGAGTGCACAGGGATGGAACTTATCTTCAGGAGATTGCTAAATGACTAGGAGATTGATAGAGTAGCCGATTTGCTAAATAGGATTGATGATTTCAATGGCACTACTGCTGAACCAGATACATTAAGATGGAAACACAATATTGATGGGCAATTCTCTGTTAAAAGGGTTTATAAGAGGGAAGAAAGGGTACAGTGTAGAGGGCAACCAAAATTATGGAGAAACTTATGGAATAGTCCATCCCCAACCAAGGTAAAATGCTTTACTTGGTTGGTGGTTAAAAGAGCATGCCTGCTGACACAAGAAGTTTTGAAGAAAAAAGGGGCCATCATAGTTTTCAGGTGCTTCTTATGCAATGAGACAAATGAAACAGTCATCTATTTTTGCACTGCACTTTTACAACACAACTTTGGTCTCTATTTCTCAACATAACAAAGACAGGTTGGACTATGCCGGAGCATACTGCAGATTTGCTTAGTTGCTGGATGAAAAGAGGAGGCAGCAAAAGTTAAAAGAAGTGGAGGAGGATCATCCCTAAATGCCTCTGGTGGACAGTTTGGAGAGAGAGAAATGGGAGGTGTTATGAAGATAGATCCAATTCCATCCAGAAAGTTAAATGAAATTGTATAATATCTTTCTACTTTTGGTGTAAAGAAGTAGGTTTAGAGTCTATAGATCAGTTTGTAGATTTATTAAGACCTCTGTAAGTATCTTCTTTTCTAGTTTTTTTTTTATCTAACACTTTTTGATGGTGTCCATGAGGAATACACATTTACCAGTTTAAAAAAAAACGCCAGTTGAAGTTTGTATTAGTTTAATTTTTATTATTTATTTAATAGCTAATTTTATGAGATAAATATTTTAATTAATGCAAATATATATTTATATTTGGGTAGGTATTTGTATTTAAATTAAAGTATTATATACGTCACAAATGTATTATCAAGTTAACAAGATCTTCTAACTTCGAAATATATTATTTTAAAATGTTCCGAGTTCTTTTTTTTCCAAAAAAAAATTCACAACAAATGTGAAAATATGTAAATATATAAAATATAGTTGTTTTCTTCACATGTTCATTTGACATCTAAACAATTTAACGTAGAATACACATGCATAGCACATCTGTTAGATGACAAGAAAAATACAAAACAAATAATGTCTATAGGATAATATTAGTGAGATAAAACTAATTACATGATTGAACCTCATCAAATTGAAATAAATATATACATTATTGCATTTAACTAATAAAAATTTTCAGCGACCATCTTCATAGGTTTGCGTGAAAAAGACATATATATGACGATCCACATTGAACATTCACAAAAAAATCTGCAATATTATTTTTTGCTAAGCTTATTATTCAAATCTTCGCTTAAATAAGCAATACTATATTTACTATAACATATATTTTTGGAATTGGTAATCACGTGCATTAGAAAACTAGTTGCATATATAAATATCCAAAATATCAATAACAATAACATTCATTAGTAAATGTTTCAATTCAAAAACTAATAGTAGATATTAAAAGTCTAGAACTTGACTCAATAATTCATAAGACAATTGACAAGCAATACTAGAACTCTAAAAGCAATACTCCAATGTCCTTTTTGTTACCATCATACGCCATTGAATCCACTATTTATGGACAAACAAATATTATATTAATTAGTATAAAACTAAATTGAGTAGGGAAGAAATAAATATAGAAGGATTGAATTATTTTTTTAGAATGGTAGTCAGTTCAGTAGCTACAAATTGAAAAAGAAAAACAGAGCCCTGCATGAAAAACAGAGTAGAGAAGAAGAAGAGAACAGAAGAAGTGAAGAAGAACAAAAGAAGAAGAAGAGAACAACTGAAGAAGGAAAAAAAATGTACTTGAGAGAATCCCACCTCGTGGCGCAAAGGTCCGAGTAGCAGCGAAGGTCTGATCCTCTCGAAAGCCCGAAGGCCAGAGAGTCGCAATGGAAGAGGAGAAGAGATCGCGCAGGTCGCAATAGAGAGAAGAGGAGCCCAGGTTTGCAAAAACACCAAAAAAAAAACCTATTTTTTGCTTTTAATTATTAAATCAAACCTTTTATTATTAAAAAAACAAAAAGGCAACGCATGTCGCCTCGCCTTGCCATGTCGGCTCTCGCCTTTCGGTCGCCATTGCTCGCCTTTCTGAAATCGCATCGCCACGCCTATAATAGGCGACGAGGCCTCGCCTCTCACCTTTGGCGACATGGCGAGTGCCTTTCATAACACTAGTAACAACTGGAGTTTCGAGTCTTGGAATGAAATTCCATCAGTTTCATTCTTCCCGAAATGTGGAATTTGATCTAGGAGTGTTGTTGTTTTCTGTTTTGGAGTGGTTTTGTGGATTTGATGCCTTGAGTTAAAAGTTTAGATGAATTTAGACCTTAAGTTGACTTTGGTTAACGTTTGGAGTTCAGATGCTCGGATCATATTTCGACAAATTCCATTGGATTCGGGGATGATTTTGGCTGAATTTTCAGAGGTTTTGAGGATAGTTTGGTATTTTGAGAGTAAAGTTAGTTTATTGTGACTTTCACAGGTTTAGTATCAAGGAGACCTTAAATTCGTGTTTTGATGGTTCCATTGAGTCTGGGGCGTCAAGTTTAGTTAGGGAGCATATCCGATTTGTGTACTCGGGGTTTCTAACGAATCTCTAGGGTCTATTTGATGTTTTGTAGTGTAGGTCATTTTGTTCTTCGCGATCGCATGGAGTTATTTTTGTGGTCGCCGCGATCGCGTGAATTCTATCATGATCGCGTAGGTCTACTTTTCTTGGTCATCGCGATCACGTGAAGCCTACACAATCGCGATGAGTAGGAAAAATAGACCTACACAATCGCAACAAAACTCACACGATCACAACGACCACAAAATAACTCCATGCAGTCGCAAATAACGAAATGACCTGCACCAGAAATCAACAATATCACACAAGGCACAAAATCACCGAATGGACCTCCGAGATTCGTTCAGAACCCCAAGTATACAAACCAGAATGCTACCCAACTAAACTCAATGTCCCGAACTCAATGGAACATCAAATTCGAGGTATCCTTGATCCTAAACCCGTGAAAGTCACAATAGCTTAACTTAACGCTCAAACATATCAAAATGCCCTTGGAACCTCTGAAAATTCAATCAAAACCTCACCTATGCCTAAAATTATCTCGCGAATCCAATGGAATTGTCAGAATTTTTATTCGAACTCCATATGTTGACCAAAGTCAACTCAAGGTCTATATTCACTTAAACTTCCAATTCAAAACCACTCTAAAGCAGAAAACGACAACACACCGAGACCACATTCCAGGAATGACGAAATTCCATTTCAAAACTCCGGTTGTCATCAAAAACCTCTTTTGACAACTTTAAACCTTCCAAAAAGCTATAACTTTTCAATCAAATTTCAAAACCAACTTCATAAACTGATCAAACATGAGTTCGGGCAACTATTGGGAGGGGTAAAATGGTAATTTTCCAAAAATGACTTTTCGGATCATTACACAAGTTCTTAGAACTCCATCTATGAGCTTCGCAGCCTGTCCTGATTCTTGGATAAAAGATGAGAATTGTGGTAGGTTGATGGTTAGTGTAAAAATTGTCTAAATAAGATAAACCCTCTGAATGCAGTCAAATTTGAGTGGAACGTACTGTATGGAGTGCAATGGATACAAAGATTTATATAACCAGTGTTATGAAAGGCGCTCACCATGTCACCAAAGGCGAGAGGCGAGGCGAGGCCTCGTCGCCTATTATAGGCGTGGCGATGCGATTTCAGAAAGGCGAGCAATGGCGACCGAAAGGCAAGAGTCGACATGGCAAGGCAAGGCGACATACGTTGCTTTTTTGTTTTTTTTATAATAAAAGGTCTGATTTAATAATTAAAAGCAAAAATTAGGGTTTTTTTTTTGTGTTTTTGCGAACCTGGGCTCCTCTTCTCTTTATTGCGACCTGCGCGATCTCTTCTCCTCTTCCATTGCGACTCTCTGGCCTTCGAGAGGACGAGACCTTTGCTGCTACTCAAACCTTTGCGTCACGAGTTGGGATTCTCTCAAGTACATTCTTCTTCTTTTTTTTCCTCCTTCAGTTGTTCTCTTCTTCTTCTTTTGTTCTTCTTCACTTCTTCTGTTCTCTTCTTCTTCTCTACTCTGTTTTTCAAGCAGTGGTGCAGGGTTCCGTTTTTCTTTTTCAATTTGTAGCTATTGAACTGACTACCATTCTGTTTCTACCTATATTTTATTTTTTTTAAATCAATCCTTCTATATTTATTTCTTTCCAACTCAATTTTGTTTTATACTAATTAATATAATATTTGTTTGTCCATAAATAGTGGATTCAATGGCGTATGATGGTAACAAAAAGGACATTGGAGTATTGCTTTTAGAGTTCTAGTATTGCTTGTCAATTATCTTATGAATTATTGAGTCAAGTTCTAGACTTTCAATATCTACTATTAATTTTTGAATTGAAATATTTGCTAATGAATGTTATTGTTATTGAGATTTTGGATATTTATATATGCAATTAAATATTTTAAATTTTTGGTATTAATTGGCGCCTCGCCGTGAGGCGAGGCAGGCCCTTGTCACCTTTCGCCGTCCAAAACACTCGTTGTTAACCAAAAACCACTTTTAACAACTTTAAACCTTTCAATACTACAACTTTTCAATCAAATTTCAAAATCAACTTCATAAACTAATCAAACATGACTCGGGGCAACTATCAAAAGGGGTAAAATGATAATTTTCTAAAAATTTCCAAAAATGACCTTCCGATTCATTACATTATCCACCACTAAAAATCATGTTCGTCCTCGAACATAAAATAAAAGAAAGTATTTGAAGCCTTAAAAAGTTAAGGATATTTGGCACGCATGTCGGACTCCGTCTCCCAAGTCGCCTCTCCAATTGAATGGTGCTTTCACTGCACCTTCATCGAAGCAATTTCCTTTGACCTTAACTTTTGAACCCTGCCTATCCAAAATAGCTATAGGTTCCCTCCTCGAATGACGAGTCTTAACCCAAAACCACAGAATCAAGTGAAATCACATGGGACTCATCAAGCACATCAAAGCATGGAGACATGGAAAACAGGATGTCCAGCGTACATCTGACAAGCTAGGTGGCAAGGCCAACTTATAGGCCACCTCTCCAATCCGTCCCAAAATTTCAAAAGGCCAATGAATTTAGGACTAAGCTTGCCCTTCTTCCCGAATCTCATCACACACTTCATAAGTGACAATCAAACAAAGCCCTTATGTCATTAAGGATAAAATTGTCAAAGAAGTGTATTTTTTATTTCCAAAATCTTTGATTTGGTCGTTGTTAGTTTCGAATTCTTATGGTGATTACTTATTTGAATAGATTGTGTAGATTTGGAGGCCCGAACAGGGAAAGCTCAAGTACCAGAGTGATTGTTTGATTTCTCGAGGAAAGTGGACTTCTTGACCTCTGTTAAGTATATAGAATCTCGTATTTCCTTATTGTATGTGTTAAGGAGTAATGGGAATTGGTGAAGGGGTGGTCACATGTACATATTGAATGATTCTAATGACAAAAAGGGGATATAAAAAAGTAACTTGATAATATATTGATGTGTGATGTGTTGTGAATGATTTGAGTGGTTATATTGACTCGTTATTGGTGATGTATCATGATTGTGTCAATATGCATTAAGTATTGATATGGAAAACATTATATTCTCATGATTTGTGTGAACATACCTATTTGCATTGGTTCTGATTTCTAAAACATTGTTATGAGATCTATTGTTGTGACTATGCCAATGGAAAATGGTTTTGGCGATGCCGATGGGAAATGGTTCTGGTGAGACCAATGGAAAATGATTCTGACATTGATGATTAAGCCAATGGAAAATGATTTTGGCGATTAATGATTATGTCGATGGGATATAGTTTCGATGGACATGGACCTTGTGAGCCCCCCATGGGTTCCGACCTGATATTAAATGGATTGTATCGTTAGGACAAATGCATCACTATATTTGACATTTCATTTCATTGCATTGCACATCATTATCTTTTATGAACCTAATGAGTGCTTGTTATGGAATTTATGATTGATGAACTTGGACTTCTATATTTGGTGACCTGTATATGTTGAACAGTTGAAGTGTTGTTATACGTGTTATGTGCTTTATAATTGTGAATTGTTAGGTTGGGTTGATTTTGTACAGGTTGTAGTTGTGGAATTTGGTTGGAGTGTTGGGAATACATGTATTATGTGTTGCTTTACCTTGAGTTAGACGTTTACTTGTTGAGTACCGTGTTGTTGGTACTCACTCCCTTGCTTCTACACTTGTGTAGGTTATGAGTTTGGATCATGTTGATTACTCTCTCCTCCCTTCAATGTATGAGGCTTATTGTGAAGAGTTCTGAGATAGTTGTTTGTCATCTCGGCAAACACCTCTTACACCATTATTATGTTCTTGTTCTATTCTAAAAACAATGACATTAAGACTTGGATTTCTTTCGAATCTATTGTATTACATTAGAGGCTTGTCCACGTGAGTCATGACAACCAGATCTTTGGGGGGTTATAATTGAGTTATGTTATGTTTCTATATATTTGAGATTATTATGATAGTATTTTGTTCTGCTTTACTTCTGCATTTATCCTTTATGTTAGGTTTTAGGCTGACTTATCTTGGTAGGTTAAGACAAGTGTCATCAAGTCCGTTTTTGGGTTGTGGCATTCTGAGAACATAGCAAGAAAACCATGCACTACGTTTGACAAACAGATAAGCAGGGATGTGCACTTTCATTTAAGAGGTATATATACTTACTCGAGGATTCGAGATATTTATTTTCTTGTGCTTAAGACCAACTTGAAGCCCCAATTCTTCTGCTACAGTAGAGAAACCCTGCATAAATCAACCTTTATAGACTAGAAAAGGAAAAAGTAGAAGTAACAAAATATAAAATTCTCCTAGGTTTCTCTCATTGATGGCATTTGTTGCATACCTGAAATATCTGCTGTATGTAGGCATTTTCTGGAGGTTTAGAAACATGAAGATGTAACTGATTTCCTAGGGACCCAACATTATTCAAGCAGATGGCATAGTCTATACTCTCACGTAGACGTTGGTCAAAACTCCGAAGCCACTGAAGAAAGCTTAAACAATCAAAGGACAGAACGAGATAGCTATGACTTAAAAGAAAAGGACAAAAAATTTGGGAAGGACTGGTGCACCTTTTGAGTTCCATTGTAGTTATACGGGCCACCAGATGTCAATCCAAAGAGTAAGTTATATCTACCTCTAGTTTTAGGATTTGAATACAGAGCAGAAAACAATCTAGCTATTTCAAGAAGTGCCACTACACCACTTCCATTGCTGTCACTTCCCACTGACAATGCCTGTAAATTCAACAAAAGAAAAAAGTAATTTAAAATCATTTATTATTAAAATGACGGCTCAAAACTTAATAGAGTAAGTTATTATTTACCGGAGCAGCCCCAAACGTGTCATATGAAGCCACTATGGCAATAGTTGGTAGCTGATTCGAGTCTCCATCAACTTTAAGCCCTGGTAACCATCCCTGATATTTAATAAAAGTACTAATAAATGAACTTTCAGATAACAGTCTACCATATTGATTATTTAAACTATCTAATAACCGCTGCCCATTATTTTTAGAAATTAATCTGCATAAACATTAGGATTGTGGAAACACGAAACAGAAAAAATTTTGACTCAGTACAATAGGGAAATACATCCATATATACTTAAATTGATTTCATCACTAAAATAAGAATAAAGTAATTAAATGTGTTAAGCTTGATTCCAATAACTATTATAAGTAAAAGAAGAGTTCCAAGTACTGAATTGATTCGCCTGACTACATTATAAGGAAAACTATGTATACAAAAACAAGTAAAGTTAAGTGCATACAGATTCATAAAATCTATTGCTACCACGCCTCAGTCCCAAACAAGTTGGGTCGGCTATATGAATCTTCATTGATCATGTTTCTCCTTTTAAACTCGTGTCATGCCATACAACAACAACAACATACCCAATGTGGTGTGTCATGCCATAATCATACCAAATAGAAGTATAAGACTATAAGTGAAAAACTAAAGAAAAAAAAAAGAAAATGATAAAATTCCTTGCACCTAAAATGATTTTACTACTAAAATAAGAAAACCGAATAATTCAATATACTAAGCTGGTCTGAACAGCAATTCGAAGGAAACAAAAACAGTTGCAAGTATTGAATTGATTTGCTTTTAACTATTATATCAAAATCGAGTATAGAAATAGAAAAAACTTCAGTACACATAAATATTCAAAAAGAAATTCTGAGCGCTCAAAATAAAGAACATAACAATTATGATGAAGAAATTAAAAGCAAGACCATATGTAGCCCCCAAGGAAAACTCACTTTTAAACCTGTAGTTCCATCAAATGCTAATTGTAATAATGCAAGTGACAGTTGTACATAAAAAGTTACTATCGATAGTTTGAGTAACGACAACCATGAAACCTGTCACTTCAAATTATTCTATCCAAGTCCCATAACATCTTATAAGAAGTGACAACAATCTATAGCTTAAGGGATTGATGGAGAAAACAATTCAAAGAGTACCAACAAAGTTACAAGCTTAGCTATCTAAGATATTATTACCTCTGTCTCATAACAGATGATCTACCATGTGCATCAATTAAAGCAGTAGTTGGTTGAAATATGTCAAATCAAATTTTAAATGATCCAAATGTAGCATTAGTTTATATAATTAATTTGTTTAAATAAAGGTATATGCATTGTTGGAGAGAGATAAACTTGTTATTTATACAAAACAGATAAAGAGTTTTTTGAGATGGATGAAGGAAGCAATTTAGAACTAAAACTTTAGGCAATTAAATTACATCAACATTCCTAGCCAAACATCAATTCAAGAATTCTAGTAAATCCACCTGCTCCTAATTTTAAGAAAAAAGGTGAACTAGAACCTGAATATTTGCAATGTTTGGGGGCGCAATTCTCTTGGGATCTGAGGCAGCAACAACAAGCTTGTAGCTGTAGACATGTGAGTAACTGAATCATTGGCAGGACATTTACCCCAATAGAGAAAAAAAAGAAAAAAACGAGCAGATGTTCAAATTCATATTGACATCCAATCTCAGAAAGGATACCTCAAGTCCCAATAAAGGAAAAAAGAAAAAAAAAGTGCAAACCTTTTAAAGATTGGTTATTTCTTACGGATCTCTTTGTTCATCTTGCAGTTCTAAAAACATGAAAGGTAATTAAGACTTTAACTGTCATAAGTCCTATGCAATGTCAGGTTCTTCTGATTCTCACATTCATATCATGTGCTTTGCAAATACAGAATATCTGGACAAATAAAATTAGAGACAAGTTGGAAGATTTTATTAGGAATCGGCACTACAATGGACTAAGGAATATAAGTTCTGAAAGCTATTACTGGTCTCTATGAATGAATAATGTGTACTCCTGATTATACATATAATGTAATTGCAGGTTGTCGTACTTTCTGGAAGAGGCCAATGTGAATGTGCTTGAATTGATGAAGTGTATTTGGATCTCACTATAGTTGAAGCGTGAAGACAGATAATCCTCTTGAGTGTCTGTGACAATCCGTGAAGAAACAGTGAATCAAGTCTTGAAAGATGATAGTATATGACTAACACAATGATCAAGTGTTGGAAGCAGGTAATATTTTGAAGAGAAAAATGAGCACATTTATTTTATTAAGTTTAAATACCTACAAAAATAGTACTTTTGATGCAGTAAAACACATTAGATCATATACTCTCATCTCTCAACACTTGATTCACTGTTTCTGAATACTTTGGACTCAATGTCTATAAATGTTGCTCATCATTATATTTTACTAAGAAAGAATATAAAACCAACCAATCTCTAATGCCGAACTATATTGGCACCATACGCTTTGAATTTCTTTGCTCTCCTATCTTTATTAGTGCTTAAATGTCTTTAATTAGTTACCAACTTGTATTACTTGAACAGAGAGAGGGAAGTAAGAAATAAAACATTTTAAAGAGAAAGAGGAAGTATAGTTTCACCGGTACATGTTGCAATACAAAATGGTTTATCTCCACACGACAAAATAAGTGAATACAAAATAAAGATCCATCATAAATTAAAACATAAAACCTATTGCCTTTGAATTTAGGGACCAAAAAAATTTCACAAGAATTTAGCTTTTCATTATTTTTGATATCAGAATATTAAAATGGATTATTCTTAAGTTTAATAAGGTTAATCACTACCGAGCGAAGCGCGGGCAATTTATCAAGTTCAAGAACAAAATTGAATGGAATCTTTTAACTGTATGATAATGATTAAAGATGACTTAAGAAATGCACAAGGATTTCTATCCTAGATGAATTTTGTCCAGACTATGTTAAGAGATCTCTAGATTACATTATAATCTTTTAATGTTAAGGCATACATACGCCAAATGGAAGAGGCAACTCTTCTCTTAAAAACAAAAATGGCATTTCAACTTACCCGCCTGTAGTAGCTGTTGCAGGTTGACCACTAGCATCATTTCTCTTAATTTCAGCTAATACAGCATTGATATTATCATCCTCGAAAGCAAAATATACAGGATACTGGAGCATAATTTCAAAAGATTGAAAATTTACTATTTTGTCATAGACGATAAAAAATGAAACAATTCAAGATGAAGGATATGCACATAAACTAGAACTCTCATTCAAACAACAGAAGTAAGGCAATTTCAGTACCCTCATTAAGCAAAGATAAAACTATCTCAAGGGAAAAAGTGACTAGTACTAATTTTTGTCTTTCCTTGGAGAGGTATCACCACTGAATTTAAACACACTCATAGCTCACAATGTCAAATAGTAACTAAAATAGCTCAAGTTGCTATCACTGTGGGGAAGGACGAACCAATTTGCAAATAATCAAAAGGTTGGACTCAAGGGCAGCCACTTTACAAAAATGTTTATTGTTTAATCTCATCATTAGCCAGCAAAGGGAACTTCAAAAGCAATTTCCAAAAGATAAACAGAAAAAAACATTTCCCTCCATTCAGCTCTGAAACAGTCTGCAGATATCCATGCTCTTCCTTGATTGAACTCTTTTTCCTTCTTTAGAAGCTAACATAATCAATCTTTCAGCATTTTCTTCTACCAATTAAGGAATCACAGTAATGACTCCTTTAGTTTAGATTATATATATTGTCATATTATTCGACAAAAGTGATTGTAGGGAACAAAATTGTCATTTAAGAATAATGACCTTTATGGCACTAATAGTTGGTTACAAGTTCATGAGATCGAGTTTTGCATGCAGTAACCAAACATCAAGTACGACTAAACAAATTATTAATAAAAAACTATAATTAATTCAGGTAAGATCATCCAACCCAACAAGCACTAGACAAATGAAACTCATGTAACATGATGAATGATGTGCTCGTGCATAATATGCATTGTAACAGAAAGATATTCCAAAAGAACAAAACAGCATGGAGGATTAACTTCACTCACAGGGATATTGGAATGTGTAAGCAGCCATTCCAACTCGACCAATTTGTTCCTCAAGCTGTCAATATCCTCATCAGCACCAAATGTGCTGCCTGTGTTTTCTGGTCTAAATTTTGGGGGGAGTAAAAGCAGCAAACCCCCTAATAGCTTTTTCTGTTCAATATATTCTGCAATAAGAGCCAACAGGGAGGGCAAGCCCATCAGAAGACTATCTAACTGCATATTGCATGAGGAACAGAGAGTCGGACTTTAACATGATCATCACAAGCAAGGTTAGTGATATCTCAAGCAAGGAGCAAACTAGAAAAGTAATAAAATCGTATATATGGAAACACCACCTTCCACACCTTCCTAACCAAGACGTGGACTTTCCACTTATGCTCCCTTTGGTGACACAAACCACCAACCAAATTGTTTGAAATGGAGGGTATCCTTATCACTATGCTATCCCTCTGTTGTCAATAGTGACATAATCTATAGTCTGACCATATTTCTTACCTACGAGTGGATAGTTCCATTACCTTCCCGAAAAACATAATCAGTAATAGAGTCCTATATTTGGCACATCACAGAATTGATTACAGAATCTGCATGAGCATAGACTACAAAATTCAAAGAGAAACAAATTTCTTGACTAACATTTGAAACTTCACAAGATTCCCTAGGGATTATTCCGTAGGCTGCTACATTCCATTGCATAGAAGCTCACTCGATAAATTGAGTTGAGCATTTAGCCTTTCAGTTATAATTCCAAGGGAATTTATTCAAATGTTCTCCTATAGGTGTGCTGTGTGCATGTGCATATGCATAGTTAACAATTAGAAAAATCATAATTTTTTTATCAAGTATAACGCAAATCATAATAGATAAAGACAAACAACAACATCCAGTGCTATCAAAAGCAAAAAAGCTCTATGATCCGGTGGGGCTTCAAGCGCAAATAAAGCGTGGGCTTCAATGAAAAAAGGCTCAAAGGGGATAAAAAATATAAATTTATATGGTTAGTCCAAGACTAATAATTATAAGCACGAATGACAAATATATGACAAAGAAATTTCAAAAAAAAAAAGGATATAGTGAAAACTGAAATATCAATTGTTTAGTATCTCTTGTTTAGAAGAAGCTAATTGGCAAAGAAAAGTATGTCTTAGAACCTTAATGATGATACTGAAGCGATTAAGCGAGGCGAAGCGCTTAACACATTTTGAACCTCACTTTAGGGCTTAAATGTGCTTTAAGCGTGCCTTTGACAACACTAACATCAGATTTTTTAGTCAAAGAATCCATTTCTTAGGACTTCACTTGATGGTTGATACAAGCATAATCAAAGGCGCGCTTAAGCCATGAAGCGAGGCTCAAAACGTGTTGAGCGCTTTGCCTCGCTTAATGTGCACTTCAGTGTCGTCATCAAGATTCTAAGACATACTTTTCCTTTGCCAATGAACCTCTACGGAAGAGACGACACTAAACAAGTGATATTTCACTTTATCGTAATTACTTTTTAATTTCTTTGTTCATATATTTGTCATTCATGCCTATATATTATTAGTCTTGGACTAAACTCATATATTTGTATGTTTTTTCTCCCTTTACGCCTTTTCTCATTAAAGTCCCAACAGACCTTAGAGCTTTTTTTGTTTTTTTTTGCTTTTGATAACCCTGGTTGATACTCCAACTTTCATAGCCAATAAGTGTAACAACTTCAATTGTTGGTTGCTACACCAACTTCATCGACCATAAGTGTAACAACAAACTAATCTTTATACCCAACGAGTCTGTATCACCTAATATTTTGTATCACCTAATTATTTTTTATCAAGTGAGTCTGGGTCACCTAGTTAAAAAAGAAAGCAAGAAGTTCAAGATAAAAATGAAATTCAGAAGAAGTAAACTAAACTGCATTTTCAACAAGAGTCAGTTTCCTAACTCAAAATTATCCCTATTCGCACTTAATGCAAGTAGAATAACAAACCTAGCTTTAACCCCAATTATTTAGTTTCCCTAGTTGAAAAAAAAATATCCCTAACGATAATGAAATTCCAAAACAATATGTCATTGTAAGCGTTGTTGTCAAAGGTGTGCTTAAGTCCTGAAGCAAGGCTCAAAAGGTGTTGAGCGCTTCGCCTCTCTTTATGTGCACTTTAGTGTCGACATCAAGGTTCTAAGGCATACTTTTCCTTGCCAAATTACAAAACATATATATTTATATATTTTTTTCTCCCTTTGAACCTTTTTTCATTAAAACCCACGTTTTATTTGCACTTTGCCCTTAAAGCCCCAACAGACCTCAAGAATTTTTTGCGCTTTTCTCCTTTGATAACACTGATCATAAGAATAATGTTTTTAAAAGGAATAAGGGAAATGGAATTTGAAGCAAAACATTAGAGATCAAGCACTAAAATAACCAAATGCCAATCATACATGAATTTAGTATAATAATAATCAAATTGCAATTAGATAAACTAATTTCAGCATTCAATATATAATAATGTCAATATTCCAACTCGTCAAAGTTGATATTCAAAGAACCACTGTTTTTTCTATTCGATAACTTTGTGATATATTATTTGAAAGTGCATGGCTTTATCAATGATAACCCCTTGCTTGGATTGCTTAAGCGCTTTAAACGACAAAGCAATGACTTCTAATAACACTCTTGTACGTTATGTTTTTCCCCCTTAAAAGTCACCTTCAGAGTCCGGGGTTACGCATGACCCCTACCTCGTATATTAATAGCCAATAACAAAACACATGTACATGAGGTATGAAATGCCTTTCCTCTTCCTTTTAAGGCAAATCGAAACTCTCTTAGTGTAAGTAATAAACTAACGTTTAATCCAATGACTCAGTATTTCCTAGTTGAAAAAATATTTAACACTTCGAAGCAGTAAATGAAGTCCTACTAGACTTAACATAGAAGCACAACAACTAAACTTTAATCCTTATAACTATGGTGTTTGGATCAACTTGTGCGAACCTCCACTAGCCCCAACTTATTTTTGGCACCAAATCTAAAAAAACAAATCTTTTGATGAAAATGAAATTCAGAATCAGTAAATGATAACCACATCATTCTCTAAAATCTAACACATATCTTCACCTGAACCAAACATAATCATAGCAACAACTAAGCTTTAATTCGAGCTAGTTTACATATCAGGAAATGAAGTTATTGAGCAGTAATCGGAGCCGAACCTGTAATGAGAGTGAGGTTCAATTCACGAACTGGAAGAATGAGAACCGTACGGGAAAGATCAGAACTAGAGCCAGAACCAAAAAACGATGAGCCGGCGTGATGATTAAGAGTAGCGAGCCGAGAACCGAAAGGTACGCCGGAGATATCATATTGAACAAGCCGGTAAACATCAACGGCGGTAACGGCGTCGGAAAGTTCAACACAGGCTATAAGTGCGATGAGTAAAGCGATGATAGGGTAGTACATCGGGTCTAATATCGCCGGTTTTCTGAAAGAATTCGCCATTGATGAATTGATAGTGTTGTTAGGGTTTTGCAGAAATATAAATGTTGGATTTGAATCTGGAAAATATAATTGATGAATTTTTTATTTATTTATTTTTCACCAATTTGATTCATAAATTGATTCAGAAAATATATGTTAAAATAATGTTTTGACAGTTTGTATATATACAATTTAAAAGTAGTATTAGTTTGAAGGTGAAAATGATGAAGATTTTAAGTGTTTTTTTTTTTTTTTTGAAAAAAAAAATTAATATGGAGTATTAAACATTGGGTGAGGTATAAATAAAATTATTAAATATACTTCGAACTAAAAAAATTGCATTCATGTATTTATGTTTTTGCATTAATTAAAGTTTGATTTATTGAAGCATATAATATTTCAAATGATCCTATAATATAATGATGGCTATGATATGGATATGAGCAATTTATAGCGCAATAAGCCAATAATTCATATTTTATTAGTTATATTAAATTTAAATTAAATGAGATGAGTGTAAGAGACTAATATCATTTTGGTTTATTACATAGAAATATTTGATCGAGAGGATCATTGAATTACGTTTTTTTAAGTACTTTTATTTTAATAGGCACTATCACTGTACTTTCAAAAAATATCTAATTTTGAAAACAATACTTGCTCCTATTCATATGTACTATAGAATTCTCTTTACAAATTCAAATGCAAGAATAAATAATATTTTTATCTTATCTAATTAAATTCTTCGAGAACAAAACTATATAACAAAAAAAAAAGGGAAAAAGAAGTCAAAACAAAGCAAGAACAAATTTCTATATGCAGAGAGATTGGTCATTCCTAATTTGATGCATTCAAATGACAACTCTAAAAGGCCTTACTTAATGATTTTGGAAAGGAAACTAAGCAAATATCCCATAAAAGCAAAATAATTACAAATATATGCTTCTTTATATTCATACTCTACTAAATAATTACATTATATATTTCTAACTAATTTCGCTTAACTGATACTATATCAGTATTATATATTGTATTGGTATCATTTAGGCTGATATTTTCTCTTAACTCATACTAAATCTGTATCATATACTGTATTGGTATCATTAAGGCTGATAATTTCGTTTAATTGATACTAAATCAGTATGTATATATTGTATTGGTATCATTAAGGTTTCTTGTTTAGAAATTATTCATTAATCAAAGATACTATATGTAGTTTTTTCTTAGAAATAGGTTAATTAATTATTAAGTGAAGACTAAGACTTAAAAAGAATTTCAATATTTATATTTATTAATGAATCAATAGTTGTCTATGTATTTTTAATAGTAGTGATCTTTTGAGTGTTTTGTCACAGTTTAAATACTTATTATATTTGAACCGTGACAATTTGTAAGAAGTTTTCAGATGATAGAACATTTGAAATTAGACAAAGGCAGAAAAGATAAGCAATTTTTACCACTTTTTGAGTTGGGATACTTTCTCTTAAGTGATTATATATCAATTAATTTTGACTTTGTTACTTAATTTTCAATTTATAAACAGTCCCAAAAATAGCTATTTATAAATTTTTCCTTGATTATTTTGCTTTGGGCCTAATTGGCCCTAAAGAGCCTTTATTCATTTGTTACAGCCTTGTACAATTGCTTCCTCAAGTTCTCATATGCCACTGGTCTTTTGACAAATTTGAGCAAAAGCTCAGTCTATTTTAGAGGAGGTGCCCCTGCAAGAGAAACAAAATAATTCACTATTATGGATTAGTAACGCAGAGATTAGTAATGCAAGAATTAGTAGTGCAGAAATTAGTAATGCAAGGTTTATTTTTATCAAGTGTTCGGTTCATTATTTCCCACCTCATCTTTTGTTTGGATTAAAACTCTATAAAACGCTTCTTTCCAATTATACCCTTGAATTATTATGTAACTGAGTCAAGGTAGATAATTGACGGACAATATTATTATTTTATGGCGTTCTAAGCTATGAGAAGAACAATTTTGTTGTCATGTTTGATATTTTTTCACTTGAATTATTTGAGGATAAATAATTGTCATCTTAATAAATTGATCACTTACAAAATGTCAATTTTCAATTTTAAAAAGGATAAAACCATTTACTTTTAAAATCGAAAAGATGGTCAACAATGGTAAAATTGAACAAATCATCTACATTTATACATAAATAACTCTCATTTTAAATTTGTATTGGATTTATTTAGTAACAAACAACTCTCTCTAAATAATTTGTAAGCTAATTTATTTAAATAAATTTACTAGTACAAATATAAAACATAGAATAAAAAAAAAAATTACAATGATTTGAGAGGTATTTTTATCTCTACATAGACTTATCCCATGGTATTATATCCTACGTATTACTAATACCTCCAAATGGAAGATATTAGTAATACATCCTATAAATCCATGTTTAGTTATACACAGACCCAAATTTCTATCAAACATAGTACTAAATAATAACGAACATAATACATAAACTATTTCTTTTAATGCGGCCTACTAAAGTGTACTTTATGAGTAATTCCATTTAGCTAATTCATGTACATATTCAGATTTTATGTTAGTGGTGCTTAATATAAAGTTTTAATAAACCACTTATATATTAATGTTACTTTTAAACTCTTTTTTTTAATATAAAGGAAAATTTCTGGTTGACTATTTATCCTAGAAGTACTATTTTTTATTCATGTGATTTATTTAAAAAAATAAATGTTATTTGCTCTTTTCCATCATGTACCGTTTCTCTTGACAGGCTTCTTAAAATCACCGGTAAATTACCAAATAAAGATTAAAAAAATCAATTGGGTAAATTGGAAATTTTATCTCTAAATTGCTATGCAAAATTACAGATTTATGATTTGTTTTTTTAGATGTGCCCAGACATTAATATTACAATTCGAAATATATCTATCAAAAACAGTTGATAGAATAATAAGTAAAATAATAATATATAAACAAAAAATAAATTATAAAACTTATTAAAATAAAATTCTTAAATAAAAATTTAATTACAGTTATGAAATATGCTGATTGATTAATAAGAAATATATTGGTACATATGTAAATATGAAAATGATATATTAGTCTTGAGAATAATAATTTTTTGTTTTGCTTTGCTTTTATTTAAAAAGCAGAAATTTGTATTTCTTTCCAAAAAAAAAAAGCTGCTTTTGCTTCCATTTAAAAACACTTTTACTGATTTGCCAAAAACTTAATTTTTCAATAAAAATATTTTTTTTTCTCAAAATAAGTGTTTCGGCCTCCCAACAACAATGTCAAAATGGTTCTTAGCATTATTGGCAAACATCATATTGAATCCCACTTCTTGCCATTTGTTTTTTTTAAGTGAGGGTCCGTTCCCCATATTATATTCTCCCTTATTTTTTAAAAAGTAGAACAGAAACCAAAACATGTAAAATAATTATATTTTTTGTGATAATGTAATTAATTATCTTTTTTTTTATATATATATATATATATATCAAGTTCATATGAGCATGCTCCACCTCACTCAGGTTTGGAGCGTGATACCGATCTCTTTTACATAAAAGCGAATCTAGGATTTTCTGAATTATAAGACAATGACCTCAAGTGTTAGTAATTAATTATGTTCTAAATTTAATCTCTATATAGATTTTTTACATTTTATTAGTACAAAGTAACAAATATAAGATCTAGACAAAGACTATCGAGTTTTGTCGAACTCATATACATCCGATCCTATCTTCACGTATAATTGCTAGCACACGCATAAAAATTCTCATTATAGAATGTGTAATTTGATTGTATATTGATGTGAGGCCAAAATATATATTTTTAATCATTAGTTGCTTTATATTTATTATTTATATTTGTCCTTTTTGAGCCTGAATTTTATGAATTGTATTAAATAGTATATTTTATTTGTAGGATTGAATTGGTGGAAAGATGAAGAAGTTTGGAGTTAAAACGAATTAAAGATGAAAGGTTGAAGAAGAAAATCAAGCAGACATCGAATTAAACTTTATAAAATAATATATATGTTGGTTGAAGTAGAATTGGAATTGGAAAATTCCACGTGGAAATGTGTGAAGGCAGTAGCCAATTGATTAAAGGCGCAAAGTTGAGGCGGTTGGACTGTTTCACGCGTACAACTGGGAATCCAATTCCGTTTGGTTTTGGATTCCTAATTGATTTTGGACTCAATTATTTTATTCAGAATTTCTTACATCTATAAATAGTCCATAAGAATAATTATTAGGGGAGGAGGATACAATGTGAAAATAACTTTTGATTTAGGGTTTCTTCTTTTCTTCTCTTTTATTTATTTTACATTTTTTATTTGAATGATTCGTTATAATTGCTCTATGTCTATGTGAAGTTAAACTTCTCGTTCTTGAATTATATTTACTTACAATATGATTGTTTAGTGATTTTGATTCGGCATGATTTGTTTATCATATTAGTTGTTCTTATATTTTTGTGATTACTATTTTGATGCTTGATCACCATTGAAATAAACATATTGTCCTAATTGAACTCAGGAGAGAAATAAGAGGATAGAACATGGAATATAAGGAGCATGATTTTCTCTTAATAACTAGGGTTAATTTGTATTTAGGATAAGGATATACCTAGAAACCATGTTTGGTCACTATACAGGAAGAAATCTTAATGCTCGGTACTTAATCCATCATATCCCAGCTCAACAATGTAGTTAGGGTATTATTTATCATAGGCGATTAGAGGTCGGGAGACCATGATCATACATTTAACCCTGTGAATCAATAACTAGATAATCAAATAAGTTGATGAAATTGATGCTAAACATGATTGTTAGTTAAATTATAATCCTAGATCGATTCATTCATTGATTGTGTAAACATCTATCTTTTCTTAGTTAATTGCTTTTTAGTTATTTTATCTTTATTTTTACTTTAGTTCATATATGAATCTTTTGAAATCCTCCCCTTAAATAAATAATTAGAATTAATATAATTTAGTAAGAATAATTAATTGACAAGTCCTTTGGGTTCGATAATCCAATTCTTTTAAGAGCCACTATATTATTTGTGCGACCGCGTACACTTGTGTGTACAATTGGAAGCAACACATATCATCACTAGTAAACACCAAAAAGATTTCAAATTGCAGAAGCAATAAGTCTTATATGTAAATGATTTTGTACCTACGACTCAAAATTTTCTTCTCAAGTTACATGAAACAAAATTTTGAAAGTCCACATAAATATTATTGCTAATTAACAAGAGTGAAAAGTAAAAACTTTTCGAAAAAAAAACATTCCTCAATAATATCATCACGACTCTCGAAACAATGTGAAATAGCAATTATCAAACCATATATTCCACTACGAAAGTTATCAAACCATATATTCCACTACGAAAGATTTATGCAGAGAACTGCCTCGCAGTGGCGGAGCTAGAAATTTTAATAAGGGTGTTCAAAATCTGAGAGGTAAACACACGAACTAGTGAAAGGGGATTCGACATCTATTATACATACTTAAAAAATATTTTTAACCTATTTTTCGCCGAAGAATTCGGATGAACTCCTCATTATATGCTGTCTCCACCTGCTGCCTCGCACGATCAGAAAGAAATTAAAGGCACATAATCTTGACATACCATGATTTTATTTATAAAACATATTAAAAAAATAAAAAGAAAATGTCATCCACCAAACCTAAGATCATTAATTAATTGGATACTCAATCATTTGGCATAGAATTTAATTGTCAAATGTCAACTTAGAAATGGGTGCAACTTAGTTTGTGACAGCCTATAAATAATCTCTCTTTTTTTAGTTTATTTTTTTCATAAGATGGGAAATTCAACTCTTATTAAAAAGATAGAATTAACTGAGTTAATAAAATTTCTCACAAGTTATAAATAGTTAGTTCATATTTTACTCTTTTTTTTAATTGGACTCAAACATTTCAAATTTAATAAATGAGTTATTTGTTTTGATATTGGATAAGCATAATAAAGAAAAAAAATTAGGTTTGGTTGGTAAATTTAGTGATAGGAGTCTCTCTAATTTGGATGGAAGAGCACTTGTTGAAATAAATATTATTTGATTACTTTGCTAAGTGTTATAATCTAAATGCTAAAGAATATTTGATTTTTTATTTGTTTGGATGAATATACACTTCAAAATGTTCTTGACTCTCGCATGCATACATTAAGTAATTTAGTTATAGAATTCTATCTGATTTGGGTGGAAAAGCACTTGTTGGATGAAATATTATCTGACTTCTAAATGTTACAATCTAAATGCCAAAGAAAATTGACTTCTTATTTGTTCGGATAAATGTTCACTTCAAAGTATTTTTTACTTGCACATATTGTATATATTCACCCACAATAATTTAGTTATAGAAGTCTATCAAATTTAGGTGGAAAAACACTTGTTAGATTAAATGTTATCCGATTACTAAGTGTTATAAGCTAAAAAAAAATTGACTTCTTATTTGTTCGAACATTTATGTTCACTTCAAAATGTTTTTGAATCGTATATTTACACACGTAAGTAATTTAGTGCAACAACAAAAACTTCTTTGAAAGGAATGAGAAGTAAAAAAATGATTCCTTTCAATATTAAAATATTTAATTACTAGGAAGCAATCATTCAATTATACCACCAAAGGAAAGTGGGATCATGATCATCATTAGTGATCAAACAAATCATCCAACAAATTGATCCACCTAACACACAACAAAGTTGAAAAATGAATAACTATGTAGTAATAAAATATACCAAGTTGTAATTTATTAAAATATATATATATATATATATATATATATATATATCAAAACATGAATATAATTATCATTTTTTCATTTCTAGAACATGAACCAATGGTATTAAAATGGATGATTTACACACATGTTCCCTTTTAAGCTATTATTTAGATAATAATGGTTTATTTCTAAAGAAAATTATTAGCTACTCTGGTTTAAAGTTAGTTCATATTTACCTTAACCTTATTAAAATGGATGATTTACACACATGTTCCCTTTTAAGCTATTATTTAGATAATAATGGTTTATTTGTAAGGAAAATTATTAGCTACTCTGGTTTAAAGTTAGTTCATATTTACCTTAACCTTACACAAATATGAAAAAATTTTAGTAGCTTAGTTAATTGACTATTTGATTTTTTTTATTTTATCGGTAAAAGTTCAATTTTTCATATTGTAATCCCCTTAATTTCCCCTTTCCTTACCCCATTTTATTAAAAAAAAAAAAACGTATAATGAAGTAATTTTAGTAGCTCAATTAATTGACTACCTAAATTAACTTTCACCTTGTTAGGTACATGATCAATTAGTAGGTATGATAATATTAATGCCGATACACTATTGTTGAGATAAATAACTTCTATACGAAATGCTGATATGGATTAAAAAAAATTAAAAACACTTACATAAAGTATTAGACTTTCGTATAGCAGAGGAATCTTAGTAGCCTAACTAATTGACTATCTAAATTCTCATCTGATTGATAAGATCGTAAGAGTTCGATTTCATACCTTATTAGGTATAAGAAAATTAATGTCTAGACATTATTGTTGAGATAATAACTTTTATACGGATCTAAAAAAATTCCCTATTAAAAGGGACCATTAGTTTCCTTATTTTCCACAAACACATTACACATTACACATTTCCAAAATGGCTTTTTCTTTAGCACTTCCAGCCTTAACACTATTTCTTATATATATTGCTTACAATTTCTACCGCCGGTTGAAAGCCAAGCTACCGCCCGGTCCACGGCCGTGGCCTATCATCGGAAACCTCTACGACATAGAGCCGATAAGGTTCCGATGCTTCGCCGCGTGGTCGGAAATATATGGCCCTATTTTCTCATTCTACATAGGTTCACAACTAAATGTTGTGATAAATAATGCAACACTTGCTAAGGAGGTATTGAAAGATAATGACCAAAATTTGGCTGATAGGTTTAGGACTAAACCATTGGCAAATGTGAGTAGAAATGGGAGTGATTTAATTTGGGCTGATTATGGACATCATTATGTGAAAGTGAGAAAATTATGTAATCTTGAACTTTTTACTTCAAAGAGAATTGAAGCTCTTAGACCAATTAGAGAAGATGAAGTCACTTCCATGATCCATGACATCTTTAGAGACTCTACAAAGCAAGGTATGCTTTTTCACTTTTCCCCTTTATATCACTCCTATTAAAATAATAGATGGGTTTATGGAAATTCAGTAACTTAATATAATAAACTTTTAATATAGTCATCTTCAATAACAATACTTCATTATATGAGATATTTTTTTAATCATTTTTCAGTTACTCGAGTTTTCGTTCTTAATGGTTCTGTTTTGGATAATGCTCATATAATCATATACACGATGTTCATAAAAATAGAAAAAATAACAAGAATAGAAGTGCATCAAAATTTTTAACATTGATCACTTTTATTGAAGATAGAATTGTTCGAATTCCTTCTAAAGACTCGTATAATAAATTGTGGAAACAATATTAACTATTTATCTTTATCACAATTAAATCTAAAATTAAGAAGAGAGAAGGTAATACTAGTTTGTGACTATAAGAAAGGCACTATAACAAAAATAACTTTTAGTGACAATAAATATATATACATTAACAAAGAGTGCTAAAGTCTTTACCAACATTAGTTAATTGACATTTGATCCAATGTCACTATAGATTTTAACAACATTTACAAAGAATGCTAATTGCTTCTAAAAGAACATATTTAACGGCAATTAAACTATTGTCGTTAATTAATTGTCGCTAAAAATCATTTTTGGTGTAGTGAGAATTAGGTGTCGCATAGAGAGGCAAAGAACCTAGTTTGTGTTGGCTACAACCGAAAGTAATACTGAAATTTTTAAAGAAATGGAGTTGGTAAAATGTTGAAACCACTGTTTTATAATTATGAATAAAATAGTAATTTTAATATTATCCTATTGAATTATTGGTTAAATCATTAACTAAAATCATAAAATCGAACACCAAATATTTTTTTTTTACAAAATCGTTTAAAAATTGTTAAACCATTTTGATAAAGCAATTGTATTTTTTATTTGATTTATTGATTAAACTAATTTTTGCACATCCTTAATAACAATTAAAAAATATTCAGACAACTTACATTATTATAAAATTATTGGACTATATTTGTTCTTCCTTTTTATTTTTCCATATTTTGTCCTTACTTGTGCATAATTTTCTTAGGAGACAACAACTTCAATTCATTAGATTCTTCGTCTAGAATCATTACATTTTGAAACAAATATTCACCTTTTATAGCCACGTATTTAAGTTTTTCAATGACAACATATCCAATTTAGTTCTACAAGTCAGACATGAGGATGTAAACAAATCTTATTTCTATTTTTATAGGAAATAGATAAATTATTTTTAATAGAATCTTAACTCAAATGAAGTATAATCAAGACAAAATTAAAAGGAGAATATAACAAAATAACAATACTAACTAATACTACTATATAAGAAAAAGAGAAGACCAACTCCCTCTCTCTTCCACATAAAAGTACAAATTTACATTGACTACATAATTGAGTTATTCAAATTTCAAAAAAAGTATACAATGACATGCAAATTTTTACATTTCATAAACAAAGTCAAAAAAGTTCTAGTCTTGTTAGAAAAAGAAAAGAAAATGACAAGTAAACCAACCCACAATCTACACACATATGAGAACAAAATATAGTTAGGAAAACCCCTAGGACCTTAGTCTAGTAGTGACAACACAATGTGTGATGTTTTGGTCAAGTACATGCATATTATAAATTTGAATCTTATTGTAGATAAAAACAAAAACTTTGTATTATTTAAGTGAAGCCATCAAACATCTAACTGTTAGAGAAAGAAGAAAAAGACAGTAACTTGTTAGGAGTCAGTATTGACTTACCCCACTCTAATTAAAAAATTAAAGTTGGAGTAGAAGAAGGGTAAAAATAATTATTACTTACTATATATTATATTGGAGTAGAAGAAGGGTAAAAATATTAAAATTTTCATATTCTAATTTATTTATGATTTTTGGTTATGGAAGAAGGAACCGAGAAGAAGGGTATATCAACAATAACTGATTTTATTACAAAAAAACTCATGATGTTCATATCGATCTAGTATGCGTCTCGCCACCTATCGAGCCGAACAGAGCCTTTCGCCTTAGGCGCGAGATCGTAATCGTACCAACGGACGTTCTTGGTCGAATGCTCCATCCGCCGGAAGGCGAGATAGTGCTTCAAGCCTGACTTTTTTTTTCCGTTTAGTCTGACTATTTTCCGAATTTTATATATGAATGACAATGTCATTGAAGGGCATAATATAGGACTGCTCACCTGCGTAAAGCGCGATGGGAAGGGAAAACATGAGTATAAAAAATAAGAACTTCATGCATTGAGTAGAACTCAAACCATATCTATCGTAACTCTACTATATTTTTTGTTTCATTCATTTCTTCTGAAACAATTACGAACATTTTTTAAATTATGAATCTACTATCAAAAATTTAATACGTAATTAATCTCAACATTCAATGTGTGTTTTTAAATAATAAAATTTAATATGGATATTGGGCCGCACCTAATATCAACAAAACCGATGAAAAAGTGCAAGACAAGATTCTTTTTAGTGAAAAATATTTTATTTTTGTTTGTAATTCATCTTTATACGGAGGTTTGGTAAAATAAAGTGACACCTGGGGTGTGTTTGGTAGAAAGGAAAATCTTTTAACGAAAAATATTTTCTCGAAAAATAAAAGGTATTTTTTTTATTTAAATTTGTGTTTGGTGTGTAAGTATAAATTATAGTCGTAAAAATATTTATAATTTAATTTAGATAAATATTATGAGGATTGATAGGGGTAGATCCTATGTTACAATATTGAGTTCATCTGAACCTAACATTTTCAGTACGTAGCATAATTTATGTGAAAAAATTCGATAAAATTGTCACAATTAGTAAAATTCATATCTTTAAAAACATAATGAGTTCAATGCTAAGAGCTTAAAGATTGAACTCACATAATTCAAATTCTTATGAGAATTGGGGTAGGGTGTAAGGATGTGGGGTGGTGTGCGTTGAAGGGTAGGGAGAAGTAAATTGATGTAGAATGTTATGTCCTTTGTAGAACTTATTCTTTCTACTTTCATTAGAGAAACATTTTTCTCGTTTTAAGGAACTTATTTTTTTTTAGAGATTTTAAATAAATATATATTTTAATTAGTCAAATAAGAGAAAATTAAAAAAATGTTCCCCCCCCCCACCCCCACCAAACATACCCCTAATGAGTTACCTTTAACTTTACAAATGTATATAGAACATTCAAAGTACATAGACACTATCACATTGGAACTAAAAAAATTATACATAATGGAACACATAATCCTAATTAATAAATATTAATTTATGGAACAAAAAAAAATCCAAAACCCAAAGGAAGGGTGGAGATTTATTTGACTTTTTTTTTTCTTCTTTTTCTGAAAAGAAAAGAGTATCATATACTCGATTATTGCCTTAGTTTTTTCATGCATCACAAATCAATTAAATACACTACTAACAATATTTTACTTATGTACCTTGTTTTCCAATTATAAATCTACACTAATTGACACTACAATTTTTTTTTAGCTTAGTTTTCATATTTTTTGGTATGTTGGAAAAGATTAAATAAATTTTTTTTAAAACTTTCCTAAGCTACATTGCTCAAGTCGAGATAAATTTCCTTGAGCACATTTTTCTAGACTACCAAATCTTTTTATACGTTAGTGTCTTCATGTGCTAGAAAATCTATATACTATATTGATTTTCCTTCCTCAAAATATTTGGCCTTCATCAAATATTTACAATGTTCAATAATAGCCCATTAGAGAGTGATATTGTATGTCTTTTATTTAATATAAGCTTGATAACAAGTAAACAATCTGTTTTCACATTCAATCCCGCATATTCCATTTTTTCCCTTTTTGTGTCCATAAGAGGGTGACACTGTATATCCTATTATTCGATAACCTTAACTACAAGTAGACTGTCTGTTTTCACTTTTAATCGGCTCTTGTTTGATACACCACAAACTATGACTAATTGATTATTGATATATGCAAATGTGTAGATAAAAGCTTGATAATGAGGAGCTACTTGGGATTAGTAGCATTCAACAACATAACAAGACTAACATTTGGTAAAAGGTTTATGGACTCACAAGGTAAAGTTGATGAACAAGGTAAAGAACTCAAAGAGATAGTCTCCAATGGGATGAAAATTGGAGGAAAACTTAACCTAGGTGACTTTGTTCCATGGCTAAGTTGTTTTTTCAAGGATGATAATGAAGCTCTTAAGGCTCAAGATAGTCATGTGGATAGGTTTACTAGGGTTATTATGGAAGAACACACTCTTGCAAGGAAAAAAACTGGTGAAACAAAACAACACTTTGTTGATGCTTTGCTCACTCTACAAAAAGAATATGAGCTAAGTGATGACACTGTTATCGGCCTCCTTTGGGTAAGTATATTACGAAACCCTTATATTACTATCCTCCATCCCAATACGACACTTTGTTTAGTCAGTCTTAAAAAATATACGTAATTTTATTTTTCATATTTAGTACAACTATATTTATTTCAATTTATACGACACATTACGTATTTTGAAAGATATGTTTTTTAAAACTTTAATGGTTAATTCAGACATGAAATGTAGTTTTTTGACATTAAATTTTCATATTACATATGAAAAATCATGATTAAAGAAAAATTCGTTTAATTCTTGAAATCTAGATGGTGTCATATATAAATTGTAACGTAGAAAATATTCTTTTCGATTTAGTTAGTTAAATTTCCCTACAAGGACAATTCCAACTTTTTAACTCAATTATTTTTCTTCAATTTTAGGTTTAGAGGACCAATAAAGTAAAGAAGAATATATAGTAATTAATTAATGAAAGTAATTAAAGAATTAGACGAGTTAGGTGTTACAAGTGGAAAACAACACAATCTCTTTTCAATTTTCGTGATCATTAACTAACATGTCTTCCACCAGAAGAAAAAGTATTAACTAAATTATTATTTAATATGTTATGAATCAATTATTGAATAAAAAAAAATTATTCATAAACTCAATAATTCTCCACTACACTACTTTTGAATGTGTACCATAATCCTCCCCTATTCTATGTTACCAAAAAAAAAAAAAAAAAAAAGGACAAATGTACCCCTGAACTGACGTAGATGGTATGCAGACACTTTTCATCATATTTTTGGGACATTGGTGCCCCTGCCGTTCAAAAACTAGCGCATATATGCCCTTCACTATAACGGAAGACTAAATAGGGACACATGGCACAATCTTATCCGTCGATCTGATATTTAATAAATGTCGGGTCGCGGTGGATAAGATTATGACACGTGTATGTCAGCTAGTATAAAGGGTATTTATGCTCTAGTTTTTGGACGACAGGGGCACCAATGTCCCAACATTATGACGAAGGATATTTGCATACCTTTTACGATAGTTCGAGGGTATATTTGTCCTTTTTCCAAAAAAAATAGATTTAAAATCTATGCTTATATAAATTTAATTACAAATCCTATTTGAACATGAATTAAATAAATTAAGAAAATATTTAATCTTTAATAATTTTAATTTTCTATAAGTTTAATTTTTTTTATTAATTATATATTACAGGATATGGTGACAGCAGGAATGGATACAGTGGCTATAACTGTTGAATGGGCTATGGCAGAATTAGTCAAAAACACAAGGGTTCAACAAAAAGCCCAAGAAGAATTGGACCGGGTTATTGGGTCGGACCGGGTCATAACCGAATCCGATATGTCCAAACTCTCCTATCTACAAAGTGTAGTTAAAGAATCACTAAGGTTACACCCTCCAACTCCACTAATGCTCCCTCACTTGGCTAGTGCTAATGTCAAAATTGGTGGTTACAACATTCCTAAGGGTACAATTGTACATGTTAATGTATGGGCACTTGGACGAGATCCTAAAGTATGGAAGGATCCTTTACAATTTAGACCTGAAAGATTCATTGAAGAGGATATTGACATGAAGGGACATGATTTTCGACTTTTACCGTTTGGTGCTGGTAGACGTATTTGTCCTGGTACAAATCTAGCTATCAATATGGTTACTTCTATGTTAGCTCACTTGTTACACCATTTTGAATGGTCTCCACCTATTGGAATTGAGCGCGATGACATTGACATGTTGGAGAGTCCTGGAACTGTTACTTATATGCGAACACCTCTACAAGTTGTTCCTACTCCTAGATTGCCTCTACACTTATATGAACGCGGTCCTATCGTTATATAACATCTTATCATGATGTTACACTCTTTTTTTTTTACTCTTTTGTTTTAATGTTGTTTGACATGCTCTTGGACTTAACTAATTTATTGTTATTTGAAGTATGATGGTAATTGTAATCTATACATTTATGGGGGATAAATGTAATCGTCGTTCCAAAAACAAATGTGAAATAAAATTTCAATGTTGTTGTATTCTGAAACGTTTTCTTTTACTACTAAGGTTGAATCATGATTTTGATGATTAACAAATATGATAGTTCAGTTGGTTAACTACAAGCTAAAGGACCTGGTCCTTCTAGTAATTAGTTCTTAGATAGTGTCTAATAGTTAATTATCCCAGGAATGTAGCATTATCTTTCACATGAAATTTTTTGTAGTTTCATGAAAATTGACCTAGCAGCAGCCTAAATAATACTATAGACAAATTAGGTAGACCCTGTCATAATTGATGTTAGATTTACGGAAAGAGACCAACATGGGTTGTGGTGTAATGGTGGAATTGCCTCACTAGAATTTTCGGGTTCGAGCTATGGCTATGAAAAAAATCTTGTTGGGTGCGTTACCTTCAGAATGGCCCCTGCAATGCTGATCCAACTTTTTAGTTGGGATTCCAATGCAGGCAGCCAGGTACCAGACATCAGGTGGAAAACAATTTTATTTTTAAAATGAATAGTGTGTAGCATACTTTCTACTTCCTTTTGAGGAGATACTACATTTGTTTCAATTCATGTGATGTAGTTTAACTTGACGCCGAATTAAGAAAGAAAGAAACACATTTAAAACTTATGGTCTAAAATAAGTAATAGAAATTTGTGTGACTAAAAATCATTTCATTAAGGATAAAATGAACATTTTAAAGCTGTTAAATTGTTACTAAATATAGAAACGTGTCATTCTTTTTTAAATTGACAAAAAATGAAAGTGAGTCAATATAAATTGGAACAGATGGAATAGTATTTTCTTTTTATGTTTCTCATATATGCAATGCTAATAATGGTGTGCTACATTGAGAGAACATAAAGCAAGAAACAATTCTTGTGAGCAAGAGAGAGATCAAACAAGTTCTTTTTCTTAGTCTAAGAGATCTTTTAAATATTGGTAAGTATTTTATTGAGAGAAATCCTAGAGATGGGTGGTGATTTTTACTCTCTTGAGCAAAAAGATTTTCCACGAAGTTCAATTAATGGATGTACCGGACTAATAACTATCTAATAAAGAGGAGAAAACATATATACACTAGGTTAATTAGCATGTCTGTCTAGTATTTATAAAGGTGTTATTGTCTTTTAATTTTTGTTTTAAGGACACTTTTCTAATGTATCCTTTAGTTCAAAAATTGAATAACCACTACATCTAATAAAATGGAGTAAGTAGGCACTAGGTCAACATGACTGTCTAGCATTTTTACAAAGATATACTAGTTTATATGTAAAGTTAATTGAATCATGTTCTATCAAATAAAGTTGACCTGACATACCTCTTAAAATAAATTTAATTAGAGATGTATCTTATCAAACTGACTTTATTAATGATATTTTAAAATTTTAAATTTGACAAATACTACTTTATATAGTTATTAATTAATACTAAGAATAGTATAGAAAAAAAAAACTCTCTTGATGGACTAAAATGAACAAATAAAATGAAATATTTATTTTTGGTTTAGAAGCGAAGTATCGACAACTTTATCATATAAATAATAATTAAGTTTGAAGGTGTTTTGTGGTGGAGGTTGCCAACGTAACCAAATTAAACTAGAGATTTTTTTGTTGGAATAACATGGATGAGTAATTTTATCGAGATCAGAAGCAAATTATATAAATATTTTTAATTCTGTAAATTCCGCTAGTTCTAATTTTAATTTGTATCAATTGCAATGGTATACTAGTTTGTGTGTTATGGATTGTATGACTAGATGATCCCTTAGGTTCCACTAATAATTGTATAAAAAAAAAAAAGGTCATGTGAACTCATAGTCATCTAACTAAATTCGATATAGCATATATCTTGTATTATTTGAAGGTATTAATGGTAAAAAAAAACGAAAATCAGACCAATAATATATTTTCCTAAAGCTCCCCACTTCTTATGCTAGAGTAAACACTGGATTCTCTATTATTTTTTCTGTCTCAATTTATACGATTTACTTTCCTTTTTAATTCGTCTAAAAAAGAATAAGGCTTAAGTCATCTGCGGCCCCTTAAAGTTGTTCGTATAATTCACTTTGACACCTTAACTAGGAGTTATACCTATTGAACACTTTTACCGTTTAAAACATATACCTATTGAATACTTTTTGGTGACATGGCATCATGAGTGTAATACACATCCAATAAAGCTAGTGAAGCCAATTTTCTATTTTGCGGACGAATCAAAATTGGACATGTCAACATTAGAAAGATCATAATTTGAACCTATAAAAAAAAAGTTTTTAAAAAAATCCCTAGTAGTCATCTTCCCCAATGGACTTCTCAATCCAATGTTCTCATCAGGCAACTTCATTTGCCACCATCCCTCAACACACCCCTTTTCCATCTATTCTTGCATTTTTTCTTTCTTTCTAGCATTATTCTGCCATAAATAATATTGTCGTTGTTTTCTTCCTCAGAAGAGCATCAATTAAAGAAATAAAAATCAAATTGAGTAAAAAATAATTCCTGTGAAACTCCATTTTTTCCGACTAGACTTTTACAAATCTAAAATCATTTTCTTTGAAATCGTTAAAAAATTCAAATTCTGAAGAACACACAACATCGAAGAAGAAGAAATATCAATAAATCTTGATTGTTGTTCGAAAAAGAGAATGAGATTGGAAAAAATGACAACTACAATATTGAATCAGAATAAAGGAGAGGGGATAGGTGTACGGTTATCAGAGCGTACGATTTTAACCGGAAGTTGTTGTGCGTGTTCTGGCAAAAATAAAATGAGGAAGAATGGACTTTGGGGGTGGGTCGGTGCCTGGTGTTTTGGCGAAGAAGAAAAGGAGAGAAATTTCTTTTTTCTATTTTTTTTGGTTGATAATATGATTTTTATTTTATTTTATTTTTTAATATATTTTTTAATTGTTATTATGGATCCACTGCCACATGTCTTTTTCTGATTAGTTATTATGACACGTTATCGCGAGTGTATCACACAATTTCTATTTTTAGTTGATTGTAAAAAAATGGTCAATGGGTAATTTTTTTTACTAATAAAAGTATTCAATTGGAACAAGCCTAAGATGAGGTGTCCAAGTGAAATATACAGACAACTTTAAGTGGCTACAGATGACTTAAGCCAAAGAATAACATATTCATCATTGCTATGGAGTAATTGGGGGGGGGGGGGGGGGGGGGGCAGCGGG
>JAJOOI010010540.1:0-48112 GCA_029582585.1 Solanum bukasovii | reverse complement strand
GATGGAGATTTTGAGAGCCTTAAGGAAGATCACATTTGCATATAGGCATCTATATTTTGTATAAACCTTGGGACTTGTACATGATCTATGTGTTGTATTTTTACATGAAATTTTGAGGACTAATTTGATCATGTCACCATGGGTTGTAATATAAGTATGTCTATATGTTTTGTTCTTTTGGGGTGTGTTAACCCATGTCTTGTAATATACGAAATTTACTATTAGTTTTGAATGTTTGTGTGAAGCATGAACCGGCTGATTTCGGTACTCGAAAGTTGGTAATATTCTTGTTATCTCATCCTTAAGTGTGAGGATAATATATGCATGAAAAGCTCGTCAGTTATTTGCATAATTATTCTGGGAAGGTTTTTCTATCATAAGTAAAATTCCGCACCATGTCAATTTTAACATCAAATAAATGTTTAAATGGGCAAGATGTATATCCTTAACTAAATTATTCGTTATGATCCTAATCCCTCTACTAGATTAAAATCAGTATGCCCTTCGTTAATCTCTTTTAAATGTCACAAGTATTAAATTAGGTTTCTTGTTAAGTGGTATTATCCCTCCGAAAGGGTCACTACATACTTCCCCCGATATTACACCTATGCATTGGTGTTTACGAGTCACAAATGTATTTTAAGTTACGGGGTTTTAGAGTTTGTTAGCTATAAATATAACCAACAATAAAGTCGAGGTCAAATCTCACAATGAGTGATGTAATACAATAAATTTAATGAGGAAATTAAGAATGAAAACCGATTCATTGTAGCAATTAGAACAGGTGGGTGGTTGATTCCACCAAATTTACGAAAAGGGTTTTGGTATCAATTATCACAATTAAACTAAAATTAGAGATTCAAACAAGTAAGAGACGATCTAGGGGTGTGGGATTAATATCGATGATAAATAGGGGTACATGTTCTTGATCAATAGTGCTAAACAATCATGGATTAGTTGGGTAATCTTCTATGACACTAATCTTCTTTCGATCTCAAAGCATCATATCATAGAACCCTCTTTTGATCTCATCTATGTAAATCACAAATCAACCCAATACCTTACTAGAATCTCTCTTTTGAGCAGATTTGGCAACTAGAATTAAACCAAAAATTTTCTTTCAAGAAAACTATAGAAATCAAACCTAAATTGCATGCATCAAGCTAGTTACCCACTTCAATCAATTACAAATCTAGACTAGGATGAAGTTTGCAACCTTAACCCATATATCCACATGGTAAATAACTAAAATCCATGAATAGATAATATTTAAAAAGAGCAAGACGCAAGACCCACTAAATTAAATCAACACTCAACCCCATCATCATCCCCCTAGAATTGAGATTTTACCCAAGCATCATAAAAGAAAAAGAAAGGTTACCAATTATGTTTTCAGCCATTGGAGAGTTGAAATTAAGCAATAATCTTCAACACCCACTTTGATTTGAACCTCAAATGACAATTACAAGGTTGTTCAAAAATCCTAAAATTAAGAATATTTCTCAAAGGGCAAAAGACTATAAAAAACTAATATTATGCAGTCTCCTACAAATTATGATCAAGATCTGATACATTTTTGTCTATCTTTAAGGCTATTTATAGTTTCCCCAAAACTAGCCCAAAATTCCATTTCTGATCTCTTCGGTGATATTAGTCAGGCACACTTTTATAATTTGGTGGATTACCGTTCTTTTGCTTCAGACTTCAGGTGTTTGAACCTCAGTTGGTGAACCCCATCGAGCCAACCTTTCGCATTTGGTGGAACCCCGATTACCACCTTCTTCTCCCTTTTACCTTTCATTTTACTCGAGAGTTTATCATCTTCGATGATGTAACTTCTAGCTCACCCAATCAACTTTTGCGAATAGCCATTTCATCTCTAGTCCGCCGACCTGCCTTAAATATTTTCAGTTGTGAACAATGTCAACTTGTGTGAGGTTTGGCTAATTGACCGATCCGCCCTTTTGGTTAGACGACTACCAGTTGAGAGTTCGTACTCCTTTTAATCTTTTGGCCTCTTTTTCATGTATTATTCTTTGCTTTGTCCTTTAGCCTTCATAACTGCAAAAACATCAAAATATCATTAGAATAGGACATAAATAGGCGCTAAGGAAACTAATTGTTGAACTACAAATGCCTCAAATGAGTGAAAATCTACAACTCAGCAGCACCCCTAACTTAATCTTTTGCTTGTCTTCAAGTAAATCAAAAATACAATTAGTTCAACAAGGGTGTCTATATCAGTTCTCAAATGGGAGTTAAAATACAATTGTTATCACAAGACTAATAACAAGCATATACAATACTCAGTCATGCTTGAAAAGCTTCAAATGATGACTAGCTGGTAAAAATCCAAGCTCAAGCTCACTAGTGCTCCCTTCTAATGCAAAACCATGTTTCAACAAAAGCATTCAAGTATCCTCACAACAAAAACGATTCCATTATCTCACAAAGCACATCCACAAAGAAGTTAGGAATCAATACAACACTCACTCTCAGAAAGAAAAAATACATTCAAGCTTTATCCCATAGGTTTGCCAATATTTTTCAATCATCTCACAACCTAGTTTTATCAAAATCTCAAGGGTCTTATAGACTTGTAATGGGAATGATGGTAAGGGTATAGTCAATTTTGGCTCAATGAATTCACCTTTTCTAAGCATTGTTTTACTCATCTTCACTTTTTCTTAAGTTCTTTTCATTCTTTTCACTTGGAGACTCAAACAACAATTTTTCACTAAATTTATTGGACACCCCTTTTATTTCATCACACTTTCTTTTTCATTTCAATTATACAAAAATTTCTCATTTTTTATAAGGAGGGGTTTCCTCTTTTGGCAACAAACTTCAAAGTTGAGTCTCACTTTTCTTTCTTCACTTTCCACTTGGCTTTCTCTCCTCCCTTTTTTCCATACACCCAACTTAGGCTTTTGGCCTACGTTGGTTATTCAAACAAACCAATGCTTAGAAAATTATTTATGGGTGAGAAGTTAGAGACAATTTCACTCAACAGGTTTCAACAAGGTTGACAACAAATGGTTTAGGCTCAAATGGTGCCAAGATGGTTACACACCCTCACAAAGTAGTCACACAAGGTATGAATTATTGGGTTCCCTCTCAAAATTCGTAGCCAAGATCATTTCTTGCATTCACCAAGACTAGAGAATTAAACTAACAAGACTAATTATAGAACTCAACAAACATGTTTTCAAGTAGGACCTCGCCATACATGATATTTCAAATACAATAATTTATTAAGACTCTACAAAATCAAGAAGCTTGCATGCCATGTTAATTTCAAGGCTCACATCAATACGCAACTAGTCAACACAAGAATAAAAAGATCATTCACAAGCAAAGACACACCGATTTCTTCTTGCAACATCAACACAAACACATTTCGCATCATGAGTACTATCCAAGACATCAATATTGTACACAATCGATCCTCGAACATCAAAAATGAAAACAAAAACATTCTCAATCATTTCAAAACTCCAAAATCACGGGGAATAGGAAGAGAGACAAAATAAAATCAAAACCATCAACTATAATAAAATCCAAATATTATAAAGAAAACAAAAATGCTAAAATTATCTCAAAATAAAGTTGAAATAATAAAATAGAATCCAAAAAGGGGAATATAGTCACATGTGCCTTTAACCCATAAAAAAAATAAAGTAGTAGTGTCCTCAATGTTATCAAATTGTAAGTGCATGAGGAGTATGAGTGAAAAGGTCCTCTGACAGGTTATGCCTATGAAGAGCTCTAATCCTGAGTCTCGGAGGGGATGGAATCATCTCGAGCATCAATACCCGATGAAACTGAAACAACAGGTTGCACAGTAGCATCCATCGAGGCATCAATATCCTGCACATCTGTGAGAGAAACAATGGAGTATGAAGAAACCCCTCTAGTTCCAACTTTAGAAGTTTCTAGATGAGATCTCTTCATTATCACGTGCACTATCAACTCCTCGATCTACTGCAGCTCTGTCAAGGTCTAAACTATCCTCTACTCATCTTCTTTCATATACTCCTTCACATTTGTCTCCTCAACAACATCATCATTATCAACATCAGCTTGTTGCTCAGTGATGAGTCAGGGATTTCAACTCATTTATGACTTAATATTCAAAGATTTAGTGTTCTCAATGCCTGTTTTATGCTCATTACTGATGTTAAAATGCTAATTTGCAGCAATGAAGGCAAAAGAGCAAGGCAAGGACATTACGAGGCAAAAAGGAGCGAAAAAGCTGAAAAAGTTAAAGGAAAGCAAAGTTGGTACTCGCCAATTCCACTCGGCGACTCGTCGAGTAGACCTTCAACTCGCCTAAAGTTCCAGCAGGCCAGCCCACGGACAAGATCAACTTGGCAATAAGAAAAGTTTTTTGGGTGAGCCGCGACTAGGTTGGCGATGCCTATCTACTTCTCCAAAAGTTATAGAGAAATTGGTGAAAAGACAAGCCAAAACGGAGAGAAAGAGAGCACTCGGTGTATCGCCGATCATGTCGGCGAGCTCGACTTACTTCGCTGAGTGACTTCGATGCTGAAATTATAGGAACGTATAAATACAATTTTCAGAAGAAAAAGAACAGTTACTGCATTGTGCGGTACTGGGTTTTTTAACTTTAACATTCTAAGACATTGATTTTACACTTTTGAGTAGACATTTAGGGTTTGTTTGATTTTCAGCTAAATTTTTAGAATTTTGAGTCTTGTGGATTTTTAGCATAAGGTAATGGTATTGTACTAAGGTAGTTTTCAATTTTCTGTTTAAGCAACTGTCTAGTCATTAAATTAGAAATGGTGAAATAATTTTTAGAGTTTGAGAGAGAATTTCCAAATTAGTAAAATCTTAAATTGTCTCTCCTTCCCTTTCTTTTTTCGGCTGCCACCACCTCAAAATCTGGTGAAGCTCCGATAACCCAAACCTCTGTTATTCCTCCTTCCTATTCACTCACTATTTCTCTATTTCCTCTTCACTGTTCCATATTCTCCAACCATCTCCAAACCAAGCCACTACCAAAAGACCACCAATCAGAAAAAATCAACTCAGACCCCACTCCAGGGAATTCTGGCAAAAACACGACCAGATCTCCATCCAAAACCTTGACCAAACAACCTCTATTTCTTCTTCTTGACCAGCCAACAACCACCAGTTCAATAGCCACGAAAACCCCAACTCTAGCAGCGAACAACAACCCAAAATCACCACCAAAACCCCTATTTCTATTTCGATATCATCCACCGAACAACGAGCGAGCTACCAGATCTTGAGCCAACCAAAACTGCTGCTATAGTCGCAACCTCCATCCTGTTTTGGTAACTCCCGTTGGGAAATCCCAATTTTAGTGGGTCTTTCTCTTGATACATTAAGTTTAATTTATGCACTTTATTATTATCATTCGAATTTTCTAGTAAGTTATATTACTACACTTAGGTTACTGTTTTGTTTTTAGCTAGTGCATATTATTTTTAAAAAATTGTTGTAAGTTACATGAATTGTATGTTAAAAGTTGGCCAATGAAAAAATCTCTCCGTCTTCTTTGGAGGCCTTCCCATTTTAAAAGACAAAAAATTAGTCTAAGTTCATATTCTTTGTATGTTAATATTGGTCGATGAAGAAATTACCGTCGATTTCCAAGGACTCCCATTTACATAAGATGGATTTTTATTTTTAAGTTATTATTTGAGTCATTTCCAAGGCCTCCCATTATTTTGAAGTATCTTTAAAGGTACCCATAGTTTCTTCTCATTGAAGCTATTCGAATGAAGTTCAAATTATATTCTTTATTTATTATTTTATTGACGTTAGGCAACCCTTAGGACATTTCTTATATTGTTGTTTTATTTTATTATTTGTGTGTATCACATGTTTATTATACTTGTATATTATTGTTATCTCCTCCTCAATTTTTAAAAATGAATTCAGTTGGGACCCATAGTTGTTGATTTCGAAGGATGTCAACATTGAGAAGGCATATATATCAAAGAACAAATATTATAATTGAAAATGTGTAGAAGATAAAATTTATTAAAGAGTAAGAATTTTACAATCTTTCATGTTTTTAATAGATGTGACAATATCAAATTTCTAATATTTAGATTGTAGAAAATGATCGTTCATAATCTTAAAAAGGCCATGGAATACCATGTGAAGTGTGGGTAAGCTATCTAGTTCTATCATATACCACTCCCTATGGGATTCGACCCCAACCTATTGATTGGGTTTATTGTTGATGATCGATTGTACACTGATTTGTAGAGCGTACATTTGAGCGTTATCAGTCTACATGGACCTAAGCCGTCTGAAATGACGTCAGAAATATTCTAAGGCCTATTGGGCCCAAAATATCCAAATCAAAGGAAATAACTAGTCTACACCTAGACTAAGGCCAAACATGCTCAAACACAACAATATAAAGTACCAAAACTGTAATACTAAGATTCGAGAAGACAAAATTTTTTCAGTTTTTCAAAATCTACTGCCAGTTCCTACGGGGCCATCCACAGCCCGTGGAACGGCCCATGGACTGTAGGTCAAGTCTGTGGTTGGACATTTAGTCTCTCCAAAAATTCCAAGTCCAATACTTTTTAACGGTTCACCCATGAGCCGTAAATCAGTTCCGTAGGTGAGTCCTAGACTTAGTTAGGTTTTGAGGTTAAAAGTTGAGGACCATGGTTGGGACCCATGGCCCGTCGATTGGACCACGACCCGTGGGTGGGTCCCATTGTTGAGGTCCTGATTCTCGAGTTTCAGACACCAGACAACGGATGAACTGGACGGTCCATAGGTCATCACCGTAAATTGTGTTAGATAGTTATTTCTTAGGGGCATTTGGGTCTTTTCATAATTAATCAAGCCTAATACTGTCATTTTTCCCTTCACTTAAAGTCCTATATAAGTGTTTTAACCTCCAAATTTCCCCAATCGAAATCATTCTCTCAAATTTATAAAAGAAGAACAAGACTTCCTCTCAAAATATTTCTCTCTAGAAGGCTTAAAGAAGAACGGATCAATCTAGGGTTTCAAGCCAAGTCTTCAATTCCACAATTAAAGGCAAGATTTTGGCATTAAGGTATAATTGTTTACATCCATAGAGCCTTTTAATCCACAGAGTCCCCAAATTCTCTAATTTTCAAAGTTAGAAATCCCCAATTGAGTTAGGGTTTTCTTCTATGTTGTGGGTTCTCTTGATTATTGATTTAGTTTGATTGATTTATGATCTCTTATGCATGAATTGAGTTAATCTCATTCTTTTGTGATGATCCCCCGTGAACCCATGTAATCCCCATGTTTTGCAAGTTATGATGATTTAATGTGAGTTTTGAATTATGAAAGAGGAGATTATGAAATCAAGCATGTTATTATGAAATTGACATAAATGTTTTAAGGATGCTTTGAGAGTGAAGTATCAATGATGATGTTGTTGTTGTTGTATTGTTGAAAGGATTTCTCACATAACACATGAAAGCATGATTGTGAAAGGTTTTTATGACATATTAAGGGTTCTTAGGGTTGAAAGGTCTTCTCACCTAAAATGAACCAATGTTAAGGAGATATTCTAATATTGAGGCAAGAGGCGATCGTCCATGCTCTCTATTGAAAGACAAGAGGTAATTACCCATGTTACTTTATGTAAGGAAAAGAGGCAATTACCCGTGTTTCTTTAAGAGCTAAGATGTATATGATTAATAACTATTCCGTGGAAGTTAAGCTTAGTACCAAGTGGACAAGTGGCGATTTCCCATGTCCCATAAAATCTGTGCCAACATAGGATTGTCTAGATAGACATTAGCTAGTGGATCCACAAAATCTAGAAGTTCATGGTCCTTACTTTGGCAAGTAGGATAACCCCTTTTCAATGTGGTTAAGGCTACTTCCCACATTCCAGTTACGATGAACTAAGGTTACTTAAAAGAAGTATCTAAAACATTTTTAAGATGATGACTATGTGCATTGACCACGTTTTATGACTCATGTGTTTTTAACTCTTTATCTCATGTTTTAACTTGGTCATTGCATCTCATGAAGGTATCTCTTTTAAGTATATTTTCAAATGTTTTATGCATGGGTATCATACTTGGTACATATTGTGTACTAACGCATACTGTTGCCTACATATCCCCAAATGTAGGGTACGACAACCAGGGTTCCCAGATTCATGGCTAGAGTTCATAAGTGTGAAACACACCACATTAATGAATTAGAGGCTATAAGATATTTAGGAAAATCAAATTATTTCATTATTCTTAAGTCATGCGATAAAGTTTAACTCTATAATGTCTCTCTCCTAAACCTTATCCGATGCTCTACACGATATGGCTACTTGAAGACTTATGCTAGAAGGAATGCGGAAGAGAATGCGAATCAAGAGGCTCCTCCTCAAGTTCCGGTCGACCCTTCAGCCTAGTAAGTGGCTATTACAAAATTTAGGGTTGCTTTGCAAGTATTGGCTCAATCCATGATGGACCAAGCCAATAGGGAGGTTGTAGTCCCCGTGAACCCAAATGTGGGTACGATGACATTTATCGTGAAGGACTTCACTAGAATGAATCCTCCGGAGTTTTATGGTTCTAAGGTTGAGGAAGATCCTCAAGAGTTCATTGATGAGGTTTACAAGGTGTTGATGATCATGGGAGTGACACCGGTGGAAAAGAAAGAATTGGCCGCTTATCAACTTATGGGTGTTGCTCAAATTTGGTTCAACCAATGGAAGAGGGGAGACTAGAAGATGCGGGTCCTCTCGATTGGAAAAAATTCAACATTGTGTTCCTCAATTGGTTCTTTCCCATTGAGATGAGGGAGGCAAAGGTTCTTGAATTCATAAACCTTCGTCAAAGGAGTATGAGTGTGAAGGAATATGCTTTGGATTTCATACAATTGTCTTGATGTGCTCATACTATGATTGCCGATCCTACGGCAAGGATGAGTAAGTTTGTTTCGGGTGTGTCTGAAATGGTGGTTCAGGAATGTCATACCGCTATGCTTGTCAATGCTATGGATATCTATCTTCTTATGGTTCATACTCAACAAAGAGAAGAGAAGAAACTTATGGAAAGGTCTAGGGAAGCAAAGCGAGCTAAGACCAGTGATGGTAACTTCTCACATTCATGGTCCGATGGAAAATGTCATTCTATGTTTCGACAAAGGTTTTCTGGTAAAGGTTCTTCCAATTCTCCTTATAAATTAAAAAAAGAGAGGGTATCTAACCCTAAGCCTCAAGGATTAAGTGGTAGTGGGTCCTTGTTGCCTACTTGTGCTAAGTGTGGAAGGAAGCATGATGGCAAGTGTCTAGCGGGTTCCAATGCTTGTTTTGGTTGTGGTAAGATGGACCACAAGATAAGAGATTGTCCTTCAGTTGCTAAGAATGATGGAGAAAATTGTCGAAAGGTTCAGCCTAATCTTTCATCTGGTCTTAGTTGGAGTTAGAAGCAAAATAGATTTTATGCACTTCATACTCATGGTGAGCAAGAGGGTTCTCCCGATGTGTTTACTGGTATGTTGAAAGTCTTTCAACTTTATGTTTATGCTTTACTTGAACCCGGTGCTACCTTGTCTTTTTTGACGCCATATGTGGCTATGAGGTTTGTTATTCTTCTGGACGTGTTATTAGATCCCTTTTCTATCTCTACTCCTGTTGGTGATTCTATTTTGGCTAAGAGGGTCTATAGAAGGTGTCCCGTCTCCTCGTCCCATAGAGTTACTCTTGTTAATATGGTAGAGCTTGATATGCAAGCCTTTGATGCTATCCTTGGTATAGATTGGTTACATTCATATTATGCTTCTATTGACCGTAGAACTCGTGTAGTAAAGTTTAAGTTTCCAAATGAGCGTGTTCTAAAGTGGAAAATGGGGAAATTCTATGCCTAAGGGTTAGTTTGTCTCTTGTTTTAAAGCTAGAAAGATGATTTCTAAAGGTTGCATATACCATTTAGTTAGGGTGAGGGATGTGTGTTGATACCCAATTTTGGCCTAACATTTTAAAAATTCGTAACTTTTAAGTTTTATTTATTCAATAGTTAATTTTAATTACATTATTTTTTATCACAGCTGGTTGAATACATTCAAATATTTGTTCATTGTGATTAAATCACTATTTCTATTAAATTGCATTTTTTACATGTCATTGGTTACATTCATTACATTTTTCTTAATATTCATTTTATTCATTACATTTGTTAATATTTATTTTGATATGTTGCACAATCTAGAAATTCATTCAAATATGGATAAGATTTCATACACAGATATTGTATTAACCGATGATTTTGGCCCATAGTTTTAAAATTTTGATATTGTACTATGAAGGGTTTTCAATTTCCTATTTAAACAATAGCTTAGTCTTTAAGTCAAGGGTGGTGAAATAATTTTCAGAATTTGAGAGACTTTCCAAAATTAATAAAATCTTAAAGAGTCTCCCCTTCCCTTTAATTTTCCGACTGCCACCCTGAAATCCGGCGAAGCTCAGGCAACACAACCGCGGTCTAAAAACCCCCAGCTTCCTTCCCCTCTCTCTTTGTTTGTTGTTTGCTGCCAGTGGCGACAACATTACCAAATGACCACTTGAAACAGCCAACAACGACCCATTTTTCTCTGACCAAACAACCCAGCTTCTCCGGCCAAAATGCAAGCACAAAAACCAGCAAACCAAAAATCCCCATTTCTTGTTTTTTCTGCCGCTGCAACCAGTAGCAAACTACAGCCAAACGACCACCAAACCACCCCTGTTCTTCCTCGCTCAACTTATCGGTAAACCACCACCCAAAACCCTCTTCCCTTTTCGAGTGAATTAACCAAAATACCACATTTCCCTTTGTTTTCTCCCTTTTCCAATATGCAAGACCACCATGACACCATTGCGAGCTTCGACTAGAGCTCGAAGTAAGCCAACCCAGTTGGTCAGCAGCTCAAACGAGCCACCCATACCTCAATCGAACTAGCTCCAAGCTGAAGCAACACCATCTCCATTAGAGCGACCAGCAAGCATAACACCTAAAACCCTATTTCTCTTCCGGTAAATAGCACCATACAACAACGCCATTAATGGCGAACTCACATAACAACGTCGATGCTGCTCCAACTCTAGCGAAGCTGGAAACCCTAGTCACTAAGTGACTTTAGATCTGCTCGAGAAATCTTTACTTTCGGTACTCCAGAGTCGCTTTCCATTGAAGTTAATCGAATGGAGTTCGAATTATCTTCGCTATTCATTATTGTGTATATTATCGATGTTAGGAAAATCTTAGGACATTTTGATATTATTGTTCTGTTTTATTATTTGTCTATATATTGCATGTTTGTTTTACTTGTATATTGTTTTATCTCCTCCTCAATTTGAAAAAAATGAACTCAGTTGGGATCCACAATTGTGGATTTTGAAGGATGCCTAACACCTTCCCTTCAGAATAACTTGAACCCCTTACCTAGAATCTAATGGTTTCGTAGATCATTTAATTGGTTTCCTAGTTTTTCCTAAAATTAGGTGGTGACTCCTTTAAAATTTGTTTATTCTTAAAATTCTTTCTAAATTGATTTAATTATTTATTTTTTGAGTCATCACGACGTTTCTCCCTATTTGAATAAAGTAGGGATGTAAACAGAATGACGACTCTGCTGAGGATATGGAGGTTCTAACCATTATGAGTTCATGTTTTCAAATTGAGGAGCATTTTCTTTTATTGTGTTATACCTTGTATTTTGTATATTTTATTGATTATTTGTATATTGTATTTGTTGTTTATTCATTTAGCTGTATGTATATTTTTATTGCATTTCATGGCATAATTTCTGTCAAATGACAAATAGAATGCATTAGGACAAATGCGGTTACATCGCTTTCCACGGCTGTCCTTCAGAAAAGCACCTTCGAATTCTTTTGAAGTGATAAACGAATAGTTGGCTTGTGGTCATCCAATGTCGTTTATTATACTTCACCCCATAGTTTCTCCGACTCGGGTAACCAGGTCTTGTCTAAACCATTCTTACTCAGCTAGTATAGAGCAAAGCCAAAATCTCGTATTTAGCGCATTTGCTTGAGATGACACAACACTCAAGGCACATTTGTATAAGACATGCATTGATTGTTTGTATGTTATGTGATATACATATTTTACATGAATATGTTGTATGATAGTCCATTATTTCAAAGTTTTTTTTAGAGCTTCATAGACATAAATATCAAGTCACTGTCAAGTCACTTTTACTTTTCGAGTTGTATTTTGAAAGCTGGAAGGTTATTGCTCATACGGAGCAACAAGGGACAAGATAACTTGTGAAAAATGAGTTTTTGGATTTCACAAGACAATAATAACCCGTCGAAAAGAGAAATCAGGGGAGTCTTTAACTATGAGGTCGCACTCATCTATTATTTTTGTTATGCATGTTGGCCCTGCTTTCACACATTTCTCTTATTTTTGCAGGGATGGTGATAGTAATGTATAATTGTTTTAAATAATTGGAAGTATACATAGTTTGAAGAGACATCCAAAAAATGAATACAACAAGTGGTTACTGTCGAAATTCGGAGACCACATTCAACAGATAGCACAAAGATGGACAGTTAAGAGGATGCAAAAAATATTAGTGCAAACAGTCAGAATACACTATTTGACTAAGGATGTCAGCGGCACTATACTTACAAGTCATCACTCTAAGTTTGTCTAAGTTTTTGAATAATTTTATACCCTATCTGAACGAACTATGCGAACCTAATTTCTTATCTTGGTGAGAAACGTAGGCAGCCCTTCTTGGGTTCGGTATTCATTCTTTCAATTTTTTTTCAAATTTATTTTAAATAGTTTATGCATATTTTCAAAGGCATATCTGAACGAACTACGCGAACCTGATTTCTCATCTCTGTGAGATACGTAGGCAACCCTTCTTGGGTTTGATATTATTTTATCGAAAAGTCAAAAGAAAAATAAAATAATACATTGTGCATATTTTTTAAGGCATAAGCATGAACTGCGTACACCTGATTCTCATCTCGATGAGATACGTAGGCAGCCCTTCTCAGGTTCGGTATTCATTCTGTAAAAAAAACATTGTGTACATATTATAAGAGTCATGTCTTCAGCTCAAATGGGACCAATGCAGTTAGGAGCATGTAAAAATATGTGATATGATGGAGGGGACTGACTTTGTGGTAAACTATAGACTCTTTTGGTACCTCTCATTTGTACTTCTGTGATTCTTCAAATTCTCTTGGGGGTGTTGATGAGTCCACGAATTGGACTCATTTAGGGCTATATTTTAATAAAAATTGTGTCCTCAAATGCTTATTTTATCTCAATATATGATGAAAACCCTTAGGTTTCAGGTATTTGATGTTTTAAGGAGAGCATGGACACTACATTGCAAAAATGAACAAAAAGGCTGAAAAGAACGAAGAAATGAAGGCCTGAGGATCGCCGAGTCCACTTGGCGAGTCGCTAAAGGGTCTTACTTCTCCTTTTGTTCCAGTGTGCTGAGCTCTGAAGAAAAGGATCAAGTCGGTGGAAAAAGGGAGTAGTCAGCGCATCGCTGAGCAGTTCCGCGAAGCAGTACCATACCGCCCAATAACCCAGAGCACGATGATGCTGAAGGCTGGTACAATACGACGATGAATTACACCAAAGGGTAAATCGCCGAGTTGATCAGCGATTCCGACTAATGACGCCGAATGATCCGCTGCAACACAAATCTGTGATAACTATAAATACTAGTTAGAGTTTTTAGTTTTAGCATGGAACAATTATTATAATTTTCACTTAGAGAATATTAGCAGTTCATATTTTTGCTCTGAATTTAAGAGGGTTTTGAAGACTTGAAGAAAAAGAGGGTTTCATCTCCAATGATTTGGACTTGGGTCTCTTGGATTCTTCATTCTTGGCATGTAACAAGACTTAAATCTTAATACCCATTTTAATGCAAGCTCATTTAGGTATAAATATCTATCTCTTGATGTGTGGCTAAAAACCCCAATTCTTGGGGTGTGATTTAGCGAATATGGGTTAAGATAATTTTTGGGTCTTGCTTGCTGATAGATTAAATGTAGTTTAATGGTGATTTCGTCTAGTAGTTGTGGTTGAATCTAATGGATTTTTAGTTGCAAATATAAGTTCACTCATGTGTTTTCGGCTTGCTCGAGAGAGAAGTCGCGAAACCAAGACAACTAGATTGATGGCCTAAGGAGTAAGTCGACATGAGGCTCAGTCTGAGAGGGTGAGCCCTAGTCCTATATCCTAACACTTAGCTCGAGAGAGTGAGTGGGGTAAGGCGTAGGCTGGTCTTCATACGACAAATGGGTGTCCTAGGGGAACACATTTGAAATGGGGTAAGTTGCTCGAGAGAGAGCTTATCCCCCTTAAAGTCTAGCCTAGTCACAATTACTCTATGAATCTTCTATCGAAAGTAGGTACCTAATAATCTAGTTTAACCCGTATTCCTGTCACATCCCAAGGATCCCCTCTCATTACTTAGAAACCCTTATTGATTTTGCTGTTTTTACTTACTAGTGACAAAAACCCCCATTGTTAATTGACACTATTGTGTCCCCCCCTTTAATTTACAATGTTTTTACTCATCAATGTCTTTAGCTACGACTAATTAGAATGAAATTCAAATTTTCTATTAATTCTCAAAATCACCCCCTTGGGACACGACCCCAACCCTTGGTTGGGTTAGTATACTATTGCACGATCGTAGACACCCAAACTATAAGACGTGTCATTGATTACACATACATCAAAATGGCGCCGCTACCGGGGAGTGGTGTTATTTGAGAATTTTTAGATTAGTAGAATTTTTGTTCTTCTTAGTTGTAGTTTACTAACTTAATTTTTAGTTTTGTTTTGTTGGTTTGTCTATATCCAAGCAGAGTAAGCGAGCAGTACTCAGGAGCGAATAGAGTTTCCTCCATTAGAGGTAATGATGTTTCGGGATCGTATCCTCACCTTTAAGCAATCGAAAGGTGAAAGGATCCACAAGTCATGGGCAAGGTTTAATGACCTGATCACTCAATGCCAACTCATAACATTCCTGACATGACACTCCTAGACTGCTTCTACAGAAGTCTTAGTTCCGGAAACAAGAGGGAGGTCGACCAACTCATTCTGAGAGGCCTTGCAAAACTGTCATGTGTGAAAGCAGCCCAACTGCTTAATCAAATGGCTGAAACGCACCAAGAGGTAGAGAAAGACTTCATGCTGGCCACCCTAATGACTCAGATTGATGAGTTGGCCAAAAAGATGGTGAAGATCGAAGTCCAATACAAAAGAAAGGATAAATACATCCCTCCTAATGAGCGAAGAAATCCCAAGGACAATTAGATTAAACGCCTTGAGGGCATGCTCTCAATCATTCTCCACAAGGTAATTGAGAAAGATAGAAAACTGGAAGAAATGAATGAAGACATTGAAAGGATGGAGTGATTGATTTGGTCTCAATCCAGAGCTGTCCAGCTGCTCGAGAGCCTTATGGGTCATGCGTCGCCCGATCTACACTCGTAACAAAATAGGGGGTTGCCTATTGATACTATGGCTAACCCCAAAAATGGAATTTGACAGCTGACATGCGTCGTGCCACGACGTTAACTAAAACATTGTTTTGGAGGCAGCCCAAAACCTTTTTAAATGATTTATTGTTGTCTTAGAAACAACGTTGTATTGAATGTACATGTTAAAGTTGGGAGAGTGGGTGGAAATTGCGTTTGGCGAGTTAACAGTTCCATTCAGTGAATCGCCGAACAGGTTGGCGATCACGATGAAGACCGTCGTTTGAACACTCACTTTCACTGATGGTTCTGTAAAACTCGGTGAGCCAAATGACCACTCGGCGTGTCGCTGATTGGATCGGCGAGTGCGACTAATGTCGCCGAATAGGCACAAACTGGACGATTTATAATGGCCAAAAGTCCTAGAATTTGAAATCCTTCACTTTCCCTCGCTATTAATATTCACAAACTCACACCAAGGTAGTATTTTCCCTATTTTAGTGTTATAATAGTATTTTGGTTAGTTGATTTGTGCTCGGAAGTGGATTACTTTGTTGCCTAGCTTTTCAATCACATTTTAATTCGCACAAAAGGTTAGTTCTCCGAACCCCAAGTTTATTTTTGAATAGTTTGTACTCTTTTGAAATGGTCGTATCCTATTGATGTGTGTTGGGCCTCTCCGATAGGATTATAATGCTTAAATGCCTATTTAAATCGGAAATCTGGCCCATATTGATTTGATGGTCAAATGCTCATAACTTGTGTGTTTTTAAACGAGTGAAACTATATTGGGGTGTGCTTGCGTGCTGTTTAGATTGATTGGGTGGAATATGAGTAGCCATTGTTTGTGTTAAACAACGAGAACGACTCAATGATAGAGCGGGGGACACCACTCTTAAGAGAAAATATCAGCAAATGGCCAAATTTGGCAAATCCGGGAGAAACCTGAGTATCTCGGTCCAATGGGTAGTGCTGGTCTTGTTTAAATTTCGTTAGTACATGCTTTGATTTTGTTTTCGGGGCTTGTGGGATTGAATTCGGGAAGGTGTATTGAAAATGGGCACATTGGGCCATTTAGCGAGCTGAGTCAAGCTCCCTGAATCACTCGACGGTTTGCCTATTTTCTCCATCTCGCATTTCATTTTGTGTCAAGTTTGTGGCTTGAGTCTGTAACTTTCGGCGAGATGTCTTCCTTCACCGAATGCACTCGGCGAATCACCAAAAGTACTCTTCATCACTATTTATTTGCCCCCCGAGACACTTATGCACTGCAACTTTCGGCGGACAAACCCTTGCTTGCCGAAAAATACCTTCCTATTGCCGACTTACAATGATTTGAAGCTAACCCTTTCGGCAAGCCCGATTTAACTCGCCAAAGAGGTTCGGCGACTCGCCGATCCACTTGGCAAGTTTTCCTACAGAAGTTTGCCTGTGCTTCTACTTGATTTCTCTCCTAACTCTTCCCAATCTTTTGGAGATATGACTAAACTTAACAAAGAAGGTAGAAACACACCACCCCGAGTTAAAGAAAATGGGATCACGCTCAACGAGGATGCAGTTGCGTCCAGGAACATGGCCACTAAACTTTCCACAACTGGTGGGAAAGGCAAGGGCAAGGACAAAACCGTTAAGCTATCAGATGCAAGCTCTAACAGTACTGGTTTTTACACCAATGACCCAACAACATATGATAGTGAGAGTATGGGTTCAGATGAAGATGAAATGATGGAGGCACAGAGGAATGAATTACGATCTAAACAGCTAAACGACCCATCTCGGATCAGAAATCCTCGATCCACCACTCCGACTCCTCCAGTTTCAGAGCAGGTAATAGTACTGGCACCTCCAGTACAATCCCCCCACCTAAATCAATGAATAAATTAAAGTCTGAGGGGCTGAGAACGATCATTGAGGAAAAATGGTTGTTCAAAGATGGGGTGATCGATAGGTATCCTAAGATAATAGAGTGCCTGAAATATGACAAATTCCAAACCTTCACAAAACCCCATGGCTCTTATATACCAAGCTGGGTAAGAGAATTTTACAATGCATACAGTGCATTGGAACCTCAATGGAAGAGGCTGGTATTGCCTTTCAAAGCAGTTGACTACATGGTTGCCAGATGAAGGAAGGTAGCTTGTGACAGTGAGGCTATCAACACAGTCTTGGGTATGTCCGATAAAATTAATGATCACTGCCAGTACTTGATCAGAACAGAGAAGTTGGATGTGATGAAAAAGTGGTTAGCCCTGCTAATCTCAGATGACAATACTCCGAAATGGTTAGCAGAAGGTGTTTCGATTAAAAAGAAAGATCTGAACATAGCTGCAAGATACTAGTTCGGGTTCATCAACATCACAGTTATGCCATCACAGAATGAATCAGTCCTTCGCCTTGCTAAGGCAGCTTGTCTTGGATGCATCATAGAAAAAACCAGGATAAATCTAGGGATGATAATTGCTTCTGATATTCTTTTGCGTGCAAAGTAAAGCTAGACATCTCTTCCTTTCCCGATATTAATCACTGCATTGTGCAAAAGAGCTCGGGTGCCTAGAGATGCAAAGAAGGATATGGAATTGGTTGCCACCACCTCCACAGTATCCGAAAGATTGAAGCCAAATATTTTAAACACCAAGCGAAAAAGAAACAGAAGGAAGCTGTGGCCTTTGGATCTATACTTGCAGAGGCATCTTTGCCTACTCCGGCCCCTGGGCCTTCAGGTATATATGATGCCATTACCACTCCTATTGACCCTCCAGATCCCTCTGCTGCCTCATTACCACCAAGACCTACTGTTGCCGTTGCCGATCACTCAGGCATCCTTGATCTGGATGGGACAACTTTCCCAATCTTCTAATTGTCAGACTGCCAACATAGAAAGCTCCATTCCAGGCATGATCCAGATTGCTCTAACTGATGCTATGACACCTTTGAACACTACTATTGATGCCCTAGCGGCCAGGGTAGCGGTGTGTGAACACAACCAAGGAGCCACAGAGGAGGTAACAACCTTAAAGGCCACCATTGCAGAACTAAAGAAAGATGTGGACTACCAAAAGTCCACTGATATGTCCATGATCTTTGCAACAGTGGAAATTCCAGATGTGCCCAAAATGCCTTAGACTACCACAGGAAATGGAGATGGCATAGAGCATACAACCGATCCCGAATTAGAGGCAGAGAGTGACGAAGAGATGTTTGAGGAAGCTGTAGTGGATGACATAGCCGAGACTGAAGAATCATAATAGATGCTGTTATGCAGGCTTCCTTGGCAAAGTCTCCTGCTGCTAGATCCAATGAAGCTGGTCCTTCTGGAGGTCACTCTAGGCACTGAAGCCCAGATAGATGGTGCGATCGATTAGCCAGGATCACCTCTTTACCTCCCTCTCTGTCTTTCTTTATTTTATATTTCAGATTCTGTGTTAATTGCATTTGAGGACAAATTGCTTTTATTTGTTGTGGGGTGAGGCCCACCTTTGTGTGCTATTTGTGACTCATGTTTTTGCTTAAGTATTTGGGCATTGAGCTATTATTATGTTAAATACTGCTTTATGTGGATGTTTGAGCTTACGTCTCCTTTTATTTTAAATTGCAAAAAGATTTTGACCCTTCCGATTTTATTTTATTTTTTCGCACATTTTCACCACCCTTTATTTGCTCTTGAATGTGGCTGTTCTTTTCCAAAAATTTGAGTCTGGGTTCCAATCAATACCGATGACTAGAATAGTGCTCTCAATCGAACGAACATGAATGCGCAGCTACGATGAGGCCAAAGGAAGTTGCATAGATAGTATCTGAAATCTTTGCATCTCGTTATGACTAGCCTTGTATCAAATTGATTCTCCTGTGATGATCATTGCACAGTAGCGAAAGTGTGGAGTCTTGTTTAACTTATAGTGTCAATGCCTAGTGTGACGAGCTTACCTGTGAACTATGCATGAGAATTTACCCCGTTAGTCCGGTCAACTGAGTGATGCTATCTCTTGATATGATCTTAGGCAACTTCTACTAGTGTAAGACAATTTGACATATACCTCTTTTGTGACCTACCTTGTGAGCGTGTGATTCTCTCTTGAACACCCTTGGAGCCTTACCTTTCTTTGGAAGAAACTTCATGAAAACTAGAACTTTCTTAATCCATCACCCATGATTCTTATGAAGTTGTGGTTAGTTTGAATAGCCAACTTAGGCCAAAAGCCTAAGTTGGGGGTGTGGTGAAAAGAGAAGGCAAATCAAGAAGTGCAAGAAAGTCCCTCCTACCCATGGTTTTGAGGAAAATGGAACCCCTCTCTCTATATATATATATATATATAAAAGACAAAAAAGAAAAAGAAAAAGAAAAAGAAAAAGAATGAAAAAAAAAAGTTGTGTTGAAAAATGAAAGGGGGTTCCCAAACAATCCATGGAAAGTGAATAATAGGAGGACTTATGAGCACTGAAGAGAATGATGAAGGAAAAGGAAAGGAAGTGTTAGGAACACCACATTTCATGAGGATGAAAGTCACTGAGCCTAAATGACCATACCTTTGCACTCAGCCCCAGTACAAGCCTTATTAAGACCTTCGTGATCTTGAGAGCGTCAAAACAAATGTTGATTGGAAAATATGAGTAAACCTATGGATGAAATCATGAATTATGTTCTTCTTGGTGAGTGTGAGCGTTGCATCTGATTCCAAAGCTTTAAACTGTGAAACCATTGTGTGAATATGAAATCATTCTTTGTGTGAGGGCATTTCAACACTATAGTTGAGATTGAACTTGCATTTGAAGCAAGTATTGTGAGCATGAGATTCGTTGATATTAGTGAGTCACAACTTGAATCTTTGAGTGTACATTTGATCTTTGAATAAGTAAATTGAGTCTTGTTGTGTGCATTCATGATTGAGTCTGGTATACCAGTGTTCGAGACACTTTTTTTGAACGACTGAACTTGAGTTTGCTTGAGGACAAGCAAAAGTTTAAGTTGGGGATGTTGATGAGTCCACAAATTGGACTCATTTAGAGCTATATTTTAATAGAAATTGTGTCCTCAAATGCTTATTTTATCTCAATATCTGCTGAAAACCCCTAAGTTTCAGGTATTTGAAGTTTTAAGGAGAGCATGGACAATACAACGCAAAAAGGAACGAAAAGGCTGAAAAGAATGAAGATATGAAGGCTGACGATCGCCGATTCCACTTGGCGAGTCGCCGAAGGGTCTTAATTCACCTTTTGTTGCAGTGTGCTGAGCCTTGAAGAAAAGGATCAAGTTATTGGAAAAAGGGAGCAGTCAGCGCATCGCCGAGCAGTTCTGTGAAGCAGTACCATGCCGCCTAATAACCCAGAGCACGATGATGCTGAAGGATGGTACAAGACGGCGATGAATTACACCAAAGGGCAAATTGCCGAGTTGATCGGCGATTCCGACTAATGACGCCGAACGATCCACTGCAGCACAAATCTGTGATAACTATAAATACTAGTTAGAGTTTTTAGTTTTAGCGTGGAACAATTATTATAATTTTCACTTAGAGTGGAACAATTATTATAATTTTCACTTAGAGAATATTAGCTTTTCATATTTTTGCTCTGAGTTTGAGAGGGTTTTGAAGACTTGAAGAAGAAGAGAGTTTCATCTCCAAGGATTTGGACTTGGGTCTCTTGGATTCTTCATTATTGGCCTGTAACAAGACTTAAATCTTCATCCCCATTTGAATACAAGCTCATTTAGGTATAAATTTCTATCTCTTGATGTGTGGCTCAAAACCCCAATTTGTGGGGTGTGATTTAGCGAATATGGGTTAAGATAATTGTTGGGCCTTGCTTGCTGATAGATTAAATGTAGTTTAATGGTGATTTCATCTAGTAGTTGTGGTTAAATCTAATGGATTTGTAGTTGCAAATACAAGTTCACTCATGTGTTTTCGGCTTGTTCGAGAGAGAAGTCGCGAAACCAAAATCACTAAATTGATGGGCTAAGAAGTAGGTCAACATGAGGCTCAGCCCGAGAGGGTGAGCCCTAGTCCCATATCCTAACACTCAGCTCGAGAGAGCGAGTGGGGTAAGGCGTACGCTGGTCTTCATGAGGCAAATGGGTGTCCGAGAGGAACACATTTGAAATGGGTTAAGTTGCTCGAGAGAGAGCTTATCCCCCTTCAAGTCTAGCCTAGTCACAATTACTCTATGAATGTTCTATCTAAAGCAGGTACCCAATAATCTAGCTTAGCCCGTATTCCTGTCACATCCCAAGGATCCCCTCTCATTTCTTAGAAACCCTTGTTGATTTTGCTGTTTTTACTTACTAGTGACGAAAACCCCTTATTGTTAATTGACACTCTTTTGTCCCCCCCCCCTTTTAATTTACGATGTTTTTACTCGTTAAGGTCTTTATCTACGACTAATGGTGTACTTGCATGATATGTTGAACCAATGGTGTTATGTGACACTACTCCGAATGAAAATTTCTAGATTTGTTATTTAATTTAATTTAATATTTTTATTTCTTAACTAAATTTTTTAGAGATTAAAGCCCCTTTATTCAAAATATAATGTATGTACAAAATCAGACCAACAAGCCCAAAAGAAATAAATTAAAAGCAAAACGAAAAATCTCCGGGCTCAGTTCATTATGGAAACCAATTAGGGCTTTATAAAAGTTTCTTACAAAGTAGGGTTTTTTTAGTTATCCTCTTACTCACTTCTCCGTCTTTTTCTCTTTCTTGTCTCCTCCTCCATCTCAAGAAGCTAACACTGTCAGGGTTTTCCATTTCTTTTTGTTGTGGGTGATTGACACCTACCTATGTTATCTCTTCTCTTGTTTCTCAGCTCGCAGAAGTAATAAGCTACCTCCCTTTACATCATTCTTTCCTTCAAATTCTATCAATATTTGACACTCTTTTGCGTATTGTAGATGTATCTTCTAGTAGATGCAGTGTATTCAAAGATGGTTTTGACAAAGGTACAAAGTCTTTAGTGTTTTGGAAGCAATCCTTTGTAAGCTTCTTCTCCTTCGTTTCTTCATTTTCTTTTGTCTGTTCCCCCCTTTCTAATGTATTTTTGTTCTTTGTAGATGAATCAGAGGTGTAGATATACAGATGCTCTCGATCTCTTTAGGAAAGACTTGCTTTTCCATCCCTATAATTTATATTGCTAATCTTGAATATATGGAATTTAACATTAGAGTTTCTTAATTGATTATGTTAAACTTCTATTCCCCCCTGCTTCTTAGCTTTATATGACATATCAAGAATAAGGTGGTTTAGTGAATTTGTAGAAGGGATATTGACAATCAAGATGAAACTTAATTAGTTGCCTACATAGTGTTGCATCATTTATTTTTGAAATCTTAATATGTCTTGGTCCACCATTTCATCAGTTATTTTTACTAGTATTGTTTTTCTAAATTTAAATTTTTAGTTTGTATATAATTTCATACACTTTGTAGGATTTAGAAGTTGTTGCGGAAGCATAAAATGTCATGATGAGTGCAAGAAGGATTGTCTGTTGATTTATGGTAAGAGGGTTCTCTGTTTCTTTAAAATAAATTAACGAATGTTTCTTACGAATTATGATAATTTGTGATACACTTGTTTTATTAACTTAGTTTAATGTAGTTGTTTTAAATGTATAGTTGATTTTAATCACATATTTGTAATTAGAGATAAAATTATTACAAGTCAATAATAACACTAATACAACTAAAATTATGAAAGAAATAACAATCTAGATCACTTGTTCTTCTTTCTTCTCTCCTTTTACCTCTGGCCTTTGCTTGGGAACCTATTTCAATAGTTGAGTGTGATTTCCTTTATATAGTATCAAATTAAGTCATATCGAACCTTAATTTATTTTTCTGTAAGGCTTTACACTCATTTTCCAAATATGCAACCTGTTCAATTTAAAACCCCTTTTTGATTATGACAAACAAAGCAAGTATAACTATGCAAGTGTATCCATCTACTCACCCCATTCGCCATATTGCTTACTGGAGAAACCGTTTTGACCTACTTAGTTCTTTAATAAATAAATAAAAAATATATCTGCTGCTATTTGTGTGACATAATTCAGACGTTCAAAAAAAGTAAGGTTGACTAGTTTTTCAGTTATTTTACAGATGGGTATAGTATCTACCGATTCAATCAAATAAATCTATAAAAATGAAAATTATTTCTGGAATGATCATTCATATCTTACTTTCGTACTTGTCAAGTTTTTAGTGTGTGGATCTTAAAGAAATATACTTAACAAAGGTATTTGCATATTTGTGGAACTTAATTTATAGTGAACTACAATGTGGTCTGTAGTATTAAACAACTGTATTATCAAGAATTCTGAGGCATAATCATAGATTTATTTATTTTAGCTTAGAATTTGCAATATGTATAAATATATATATATGTGTGTGTGGTATCTTATAATTAGTTTTAATTTTTGTAATTTCTTTTTTCAGTTTTTCCATCAAATTTTTCTCGATCAGTTTCACACATAAATGATCTTGTAAGAGTGTGTAACTGTAATGGTTCACTTGTTGTCGAACAAGGATGACTTAAATTCTCACCTGAACATAAAAGCATGGTTTTATGTTTCTTTTATGTTGTGGTGAAAATTTCGGCCATCCTTGTTCAATAGCAAGTGAACCATTATGGTTACACAATCTTACACGATTAATCAGGCGTGAAACTGATCGAACCACAAAATGGGGGACATCTTGATATTCCGGGTAATCAATACTTTATTGTTCATATATTTAGAACAAGTAGTTGTGAGAAGATCAAGTTCTACAGTGACATTGGCAAAGGAGGAAAAAGAGCACGAACCTACGTTGAGGCAACTATTCCAGTAAATCTACATCGAACAATTGAGATAAATAAATGAAGAAAACGACTAAAACATTTGTTGCATCAGAGTCTGAAAAGGTCACATACATTTTGCTGCATCAATGACTATGATGCAACACCTATTTTACTCTCTTTTCTTTACTGAATTTATAATAGCTATTTGAAGCAACTCAACTGGGGTAGTTTCTTCCACATAGGTTCTTGCTCTTTTTATTACTTTGCCTAGTTGGCCTAGATTCATCGACCCCCGTGACTTATTTATGCCTTTCTATCCTATTGGCGATAAAAACAGGTTAGCTCAAATTTGTACAAAGATGACAACACAAGATCTTTTTACCTACCAATCAGTAAGTGAGTCATTTTTAAAATAAAGCTAGTATACATGAAGAAAACACACATTTCTTTTATAATTTACATTTTTATGTCAACTTTATGGTAGGTTTTTTCACACACTTATACTAAATTACTAACACATTTTTCTTTGACAATACTGTTTGTGGGATCATCAAAATATACTGTAACATGAAAGAACATAATCACATGTTGTCATTTCATCCATATTAATTTCTTGTGCTTGGCTGAAACTTTATTTGTTTTCCAGTTTGTGCATCTTATTTTTCTAACATTAAATATCAACCTTCTTTATGCCTGTGCAGGAAGCACTAGAATACCAGTGAAAATATTTACCAAAAAGGAAAAAGCTCGAAAGGTGGATTATTTCCTCTGAAGAGTGGATAAAATAATGTGGTTTATCTATTATTATTATAGATCCTATCCTATAAAGTGAAATAATAATAACACAATATTTAGACTATTATGAATGCTATGCTTATAGCAAGTGCGCAACTTTATTTCGTAACTAACCCCACCTAGAAAGCTCTATGTTCGATCATCCATGACTTTATCTTGGGCCACCCCCATGGAATGATGCTTGTCATGCCCCAAGCCTACACTCTGAGCGTGGCCGGCACTCACGAATCATTTCTGATCCCCAAATAAACCCTTGGCCTGACTGACTACTTAGCGAAAGACTCACCCAAGCAATAATAGTTTTAAAAACAATTTTGGTCTCAAAATAAAACTCGAATCAAATATCTGAGAGTACTCATTTCAATAATTATAAATAATAGTTTGCAAATCATCTTCAAAGGAAAGAAGTACTAAGAGACTCATCGACTCTATTTATCTATGAAGCCTCTACTAATAAAGAAAGATGTTGGGACAAGACCCATGACATCTCAAAACTACTAACTATAACGTAAATGTGAAGCCCTACAGAATACAATGAGGTTCACCAAAAGCGAGCTTGAGTGTAAAGTGGTCTCAACGAAGCACCTATTGATGATCTTGAACACCTGTATCTGCATCATAAAAAGATGCAGGTCGAATGAAATCAATACATTGAATGTACAAGTATGTAATATAGTCGAAGAAAAATAACTGAATGAAAGGACTGCACTAGATAAAATATATTCAAGCTCGATGTAAAGAAATAAAATTGTTAAATAATTTAAAGCTTTACAAAATACTTACTCATCTGTGAACTCAACATAATATATGATATATTAAAAATACACTTTAACTCTATTGAGATCTACATGATGATACAATGTCTTATCCATGCGGGCAGAATTTTCCTATATTGTGATGGAGTATAGAACCTCTCAACTAAGTGGATCCACTAAGCAATAAGGATTCATCTAACAAGTATGATGTTGTACCCATTTTGGCAAGACATTGTTATGGGGGTTGTGAGTTGTTTGAACTCTCCATCATATTGATGCTCAATACTACTCTCAATAATATATATACTCATGCTCAAATGTATAAAAGATACTATTTCTCAGTTTTGAGGTAATTGCTCAAACTATCCTTTTAAAAGAGGCAACTGCTCTGAAACATCTCTGAACTCATTGCTAGTTTAGAAAGCAATGTTTCTCCTTGCTCAATGTAAAAATACTTTCTTTTAGTTGAGATAATTACTCAAAAAGCCCTCTTTAAGAGGTAACTACTCTATACTCAATCTTTCTGAAAACTCTTTCTATTTTCTCAAAATAATACTTTTTTTCATGTTAAAATGAAACATTTGGTGAATACTTAGTTCCATTAGACTCTTGCTCAAATCTTGATTAAAACTCTTTGTCAAACTCCTCTTACTTTCTCAAAAACTCAATCTAAAATAAAAATGTTGGCTTTAAAAGATTCTCAAAATTTATAACTCAAAATAGGGTTCATGTTGAAATATAGACATGAACAACTCAACTCAAGGATCTCAATAACAATGTAGAAAAATTCAATACTTAGAATTCAACGATACTATTCATCTCAAAAATACTCAATTCATAGGGTTCATGCTGAAATATAAGCATGGATGAATCAACTCGAGAATCTCAATGCATTACATATAGCAATTCAATAATTAGAAATATAATTATAAAAGAATCAAGAACTTAAGAACTCAAAATCAACTCATCTTAAGAATACTCAAATCTATGGATAAAAACCTAGATAACTCTTTTACTGATTTAATAGTATGTAGGGCATGAGGATGAACTAGTCAAACACTATGGTAACCTTATATACTTGGAAGAATGAAGTTCTTGGCGAAATTGATGAAATTCGAAGAACGCTCAAAACCCTAGCTTTTATCCACTTGGAACCTTGTTCTAATGACTTAAAGCATTAATGAACGTAAAAGAACTAATTAATGGATCGCGGTCCCGTTTACAAGCCGTTTAGGCTTCAGGGAAGGATCCATGGTCTGTTTTAGGGTTGTGGACATTCCTGTTAACCCTTTAACCTTTTTGCAAGTTTGAGGTGTTACACAAATGATTCAAATTGTAAGAATGGAGTTGCAAGGTGTTATATAATGATTCGGGGCTTAGCTTAGATATTTTTGAGGTGTTACAATGTTGGTGTTATCTAACAATCCCCCTCCAAACACCTTTCTTATGCAATATGTTACCCATGGAAATCAAATCCATAACCTTGACACTGATACCACTTGTTGGGTTGCGCTTATCATCATGCCAAAAGTTATAAGAGATTGTATATAAGGGCATAACTTTATTTCTTAACTAAGTACACCAAACAAGCTACCATGTTCAATCATGACTCTGACTCTGACCATCCAGTCCCTTCTTGGGCCTTGTCATAGACTGGATGTTGGTGTTACCAAACAATAAAAGAAGCAACAATATATCGAAATACCATGAATTATAAAATTACACAAGCGCACTTGAAATGTAAATCTCTCACACTTTACCTATCATTGTGGCACACTTGCAACCAAAGGTGTGAGAACAAAGACTATAAAATATAAAGTCCGTTGACGATCTTCATTATCATGTCCGACCGCTTCTCTGCTCCCAGGAAATGATTCTATAAATGTGGCTATAGGTGAAAATCCTAGAGGTGATGCAACCATTGTTAATCATGTATCCACCATATATGTTGTACAGCTAGTACATCTATGTATTACCATGTTCATAAAGCCACACACACTTTATTATTGTTTAAGTGACTAAAATTTAGGAATCCAGCAGTGGACTCAATTTTATAAAAATCCATCATCTTTTTGAGTGTATCACATAGAATTATCTTAATCGTACTAATATTGACTTAATTTACAATATGTTCATACAAAACTCAAATTTTTGACTATCATTTCTTACTTGAAAACATTTTCTTCTTTTTTAAATTTCACAATTTTATGACCACAGACTACTAATAAAAGTTGTTCACGTGTATTTGGAGTGCAACATAGAGATTATTATTATCCTACTAATATTGATTCAATTCATATTATGTTCATACAAAACTCTAATTTTTGAATAGCATTTTCACCGGCAGTCATTTTAAGGGTCTTTTAAGTCTCTTTCCTAATTGTTTTAAATCAATACTACGTCATTTTACCTTCTACCCTAAGCCCTATATAAAACTTTTGACTCCTAAAACTACCCACTTCAACCCCGTTCTCCTAAATATCTCAAACCTGACCAAATTCATCTACCAAATCATCTCAAGACTAAGGATGCAGAAAAAGCTAGGGTAAATTCAAGTGCATAAATCATCCATTATTTTTGGTCTTCAAGCATCAAGGTATTTGGGTATTCACCCATAAATTCATTTCCTCCATGGGTTCTCCAAGGTTTAAAATTTTCTCAATTCGATTTCAATTATTTAAGTTAGGGTTTCAATCCAATCTTTATAGGTTTCATTCAATTGTGATTGGTTAGTGTTGATTAAGTCTTCTAATGCATGACTCAATGTTAATACTTCATATTTAGTTGAAATTATGTTGACCCATTCCTAAGTCTTCATATTCCAAGAGATATGGTCATTTGAAGTTGACCCTTATTTGTACTCATGCAAAAACTTAACCGATAGAAATGTTTTGAACTTGACTTGGTGTTAAAGGTCCCTTATGACCCTAAATAACATCTGATACCCTTGATACACTTGATAAAAGACCTTAAACCACACGAGAAAGTAGGAAATCACCCGGTTCAAGCTCATATAGTTCCGATGAATGATTCCAATTCTAGGAGTAGAGTTGTGAGGTGTTACATGAGTTCCTACATTTTTTTCTATCAATGTTATAGAAAAATCATAATGCACTTAATCAAAGCAATTATAATGTGATATTTTTTTTCCATAAGGTGTACTTGCATGATATATTGAACCAATGGTGTTATGTGACACTGCTCTTATTGAAAATTTCTATATTTGTTAATTAATTTAATTTAATTTTTTCATTTTTTTAATAATTGTCACGCCTCGAGCTTACACCCCAGGCGTGGCTAGCACCTAAGAACCATTTCTGGCCTCAAGCGAACCCTTGGCCTGAATTAACTCTTAGCGGAAGACTTTACTCAAACATAACTGTACTTTAAAAGTAAACTGAAAGCTCAAAGATAACTGAGAATGTATTATAATTAAACATTCACTGGACAAAGTGGCAACTCAAGTCTCAAGCATAAATGAAATGGAAAGCGAAGACTCACAATCTAACATTAACTAACTGTCTATTGTAACACCTCAGAAACCAAACTTAGAAAATGCAGAAGAAATACACAAGAACCAGTGAACCACGGCAGGGTTCAAGGATCGTGAAAGGGACCACGGTCCATCGAACAATCTGTGGATTCCCACCTAGGACTGGTGGACCACAGGAACCTTCACGGCCCAGACCACCACACGGACATACTGGTGCTCGTGGGAATGAGGCAGAACCTCCCCAAGCTCAGTAATCAAACCATGGAACCCTCCACGGGTTGTGGTCATGATGACGGGCTGTGGGAGGGTTCGTGGAACCTGAGCCACAAGACCCCTACCAAAGTGAAGAACCACGTCAACCTTAACGGTCCGTGGTCCTTCACACGGGCAGTGGTTGGGCTTATGGTTGGACCAACTAGAAAACCAGTAGCCACTGGACCAAGGACCACGACTAGCTTGACAGTCTGTGGTCCCTTTGACGATCCGTTAGAGGGGCTGTGGTCAGCTGCGTAATATTTTAAGTCAGGGGTCATTTGGTCTTTTCCCATATGTGTTGGACCCCTAAATTATGTCGTTTAACTCCTAAACTACGTAATTTTGGTCAGTTTTAGCCTTGTAAATTAATTAGAATCTACCCTAAGTGATTCTTTCACCAAATGTTAGCAAACTTAGAACGAAGAGAGGAGAAAGAGTAGACCAAGCCCCTCTCCAAGAATGCAACAGGTTTTCATCAGTTTAATCCCCGAAATCAAAAGATATATCCGTGGAATTCGTCACCAGGTATGTGGGATTTCACTAGTGGATTCCTTTCACCCATTAGGTCCCTATATTTACGTCAGAATCCTGATTCCCTAAATATTGCTTAGACCTAAGGTTTCCAGAACATCAGATAATTGTTGTGATTTAGCTATTAGAATAATCCAAATTAGATTACCATGATTTCATAACATTATTGTTTAATTCTTGCATGAAATTCAGAACCCTAGATGTGTTGATTCGTTTAATTCATGAATTACACTTGCTAGGCTAGTTTATACAAATATACATGCATCAATTTCAAATGTTTCATTATCAATGCTTAATGTTGCATTTTAAGTTAGCATATCAGTATTTTGAGCTATCTAGTAATTTCAGTTGTGTTGTAGTTTTACACATTCAATTGTGAGTAGACTTAATATCAAGATGGACTAGGGTCAATTAACCTCATAGTCCCAGAACTACGTGCCCCCGTAGGATTGTAGGTCCCTTCAATGGGCTTTATATTTAGTGATCACACCAGTCATGCCTTTATACCATTGGTAAGGTATATTGGGTCCTCTCGATGTGGCGTATATATCAGACTCCACATTTAGGTCATGTAGTTTTATGTCGGTTATTAGTAGCCCCCACAGTCACATTCTAGTGCCTTGACCAGGTTCCCATTTATATTTTAGTATTCAGTTTCAGTATGTTATGTACTTGGTCATTGCATTCAATTTAGTTCATATTCAGTATCTCTTCAGTATGTTCATCATGTTCAGATTATATCATTGCTCAGTATGCTTTGTTCAGTTATATGTTTGTTTAGTTGTATCTTATCCTGCATGCTCAGTACCTTTCAAGTACTGACGCATACTGCGCCACATCTTCTCATGATGTAGGTTCAGGCACTAAGCATCTAGATCACGCATAGATCAGCTCTCGATCTCTATTTCAGTAGCTTTAGTGTTGAGTCCTCATTCTTTGAGGACAATAAGAATGTTTCTATATTTAGTCTTTTCCTTTCAGTTTTACGTATTTTCTAGAGTTAGTTGGGGTATATCCCAGCATCTCTAGTCAGTTAGAGGCTTATTTTAGACATAGACAAATTCAGCTTTAGTATTTGAGTTATACTTCAGTGTTATAAACTCTATTCTAGTTTTATATATATTCAAACTTAGATTGGGCATTCTCCATCATCTAGTTATATCATGTTTTTAGCTTCCGCTCAGTATTTGTTTAAGTATGCTTATGTTATGCCAGTTCAGGATTAGCTTGGGGTCACTCATGATTCTAGGTCCCGTGTTTACATCCTAGGGGTAGCCTCGGGGTGTGACAAACTTGGTATCAAAGCATTAGGTTTAAGAGTCCTAGGATGTATGCAAAGCCTTACGAAATAGAGTCCTTTCCATGGGTGTGAAGTGCACCACATCTAATGAGAGGGAGGCTATGAAGTGTTTTAGGAAAACTTCACTTTCTTGCTATTCTTATCGTGTTTGGGTATGATCTACCTTCTAACTCATCATTGTACATTTCAGATCATGCCTCATCGTAAATCTTATGCAAGGAATGTGAATTCCCGCAATGCCAACGCAATTGTTCCAGTTCTAAACGATGAGGTTTCGAATGCAAATTTTTGAAATGTGATTAAACTTTTGGCTTACAGTGTGACTAACGAGAACAATTAACAGATTCCAATTCATTCAAATTCTAGTGGTTGATCAGTGGAGGCTACAGTCTGTGATTTTTTAAGGATGAATCTGCCTTAGTTTCAAGGGTCGCAAGTTGGAGAAGATCCCCAGAACTTCATTGATGTGGTCAAGAAAATCTTTGGAGTGATGCAAGTGACTGGAAATGATAGGGTAGAGTTGGCGTCCTACCAGCTATCTCACATATGGTTAACGCGATGGAAAGGAAAGAGGGGTGAGAATGCAGCTCCTGTGACTTGGGAATGCTTTACTGGACATATTCTTTCTGAGAGAGTTGAGGGAGGCTAAGGCTTAGGAATTCATGAATTTGAAGCAAGGTACAATGTCAGTCAAAGAGTATCGACTAAAGTTCAACCAACTCTCTAGGTATGTTCCGCATATGGTCGCTGATTCGAGGGCACATATGTTTAAGTTTCTGTATGATGTGTTCGACATAGTGAAGACAGAGTGGAGGAATGCTATGTTGTTAGATGATATGAATATATCTAGGCTTATGAGCCGTGCTCAGCAGGTTGAGGGAGACAAGCTTAAAGAACATGCTAAGGACAACAAAAAGGCTAGGACAGGAAACTATGATTACTCTCAGCAGAAATCGGGTGGTGAAAATCACTCTAAGTTTCAGCCGAAATCTACCGCTCCAGCACCTTCATCAGCTAGCGTTCCATCTTCCAGGTTAAAACAAGTTTCAGAAATGTAGGGTACCTGGCTCTAAGTCTCAGGGGAGTGTTTCAGGTAATAAGACCTACCCAACTTGTCCAAAATATGGTAAGAATCATCTGGGCGAGTGTCATGCAGGGAAAGAAGGGCATTTTGGATATGGTCAATCTGGCCATAGGTTGAGGGATTGCCCTTCTTCTAAACTGGGACAGAGAGGTAACAAAAGTAGGGCTCAGTCTATAGCTCAAGCAGCACCAGCAGGTCTTCCAACTAAGCAGGGTGCTTCATCTGGTAAAGGTGGTGGTCAGCAACAGAATAGGTTGTATGATCTTCATGCTTGCTAGGATCAGGAGGATTCTCCCGATGTTGTCACTGGTACATTACAAGTCTTACACATAGATATTTATGCTTTGTTAGATCCAGGGGCTACTATTTCCTTTCTAACTCCGTATATAGCAGTGAACTTTTGTGTTAGTCCAGAAACTCTTTCAGAATCCTTCTCATTCTCTACCCTAGTTGGTGACCCTGTTATAGTTAGACGAGTATACAGAAATTGCCCTATCACAGTCCCTAAGAAAGTCACCTTAGTAGATCTTGTAGAGTTAGCAATGGTAGACTTTGATAGCTTTCTAGGCATGGATTGGTTACATTCCTGTTATGCCTCAGTCGATTGTAGAACTAGGATCGTTCATTTCCAGTTTCAAGACGATCTAATCTTAAAATGGAACGGTAGTAGCTCAATGTCTATGGGTCAATTTATTTCTTACCTTAAGGCCAGAAAGATATTTTCCAAGGGGTATATCTATCATCTATTTCGGGTAAAGGATTCTAGCTCCGAAACCCCAACTCTTGAGTCAGTTCCAGTAGTTAATGAATTCCCAGAAGTGTTTCCAAATGATCTTCCCAGAGTTCCTCCCGAAAGGGAAATCAACTTTGGAATTGATCTCCTTCCAGATAACTAGCCTATTTATTTTCCTCCTTACAAAATGACTCCAGCTGAGCTTACGAAATTGAAAGAGTAGTTGAAAGACCTTCTAGATAAGGGCTTCATCAGTCCTAGTATTTCCCTATGGGGTGCACCAGTGTTGTTTGTGAAAAAGAAATATTGTTCTCCCAGGATGTGCACTGACTATCGATAGTTGAAAAATGTCACAATCAAGAATAAGTATCCCATTCCCAGGATTGATGACTTGTTTGACAAACTTCAGGGTACTAGTCATTTTTCGAAGAGAGACCTCAAATTTGGTTATCATTAGCTCATAGTCAGAGAGAGTGACATCCCAAAAACAACCTTCAGAACTCGATATGGTCATTATGAATTCGTATTTGTCATTTGGACTAACCAATGCTCCTGCAACTTTCATGGACTTGATGAACAGCGTGTTAAAGAAGTATTTGGAGTTGTTCGTCAATGTCTTTATTGATGATATCCTCATTTACTCTAGGAATAAGGAAGAACATGCGACTCATTTGAGGGTTTTCTTACAACTCTCAAAGATCGCCAATTATTCGCTAAGTCTAGAAAATGTGAGTTTTGGTTACAATCAATTGCCTTCCTTGGGCATATAGTGTCTAGCAAAGGGATCCGAGTGAATTCTCAGAAAATAGAGGTAGTGAAGCAATAGCCCAGAACTACCTCTCCTACAAATATTAGAAGTTTCTTGGGTTTGGCTGGTTATTACAGAAGGTTCGTGGAAGGATTTTCATCCATAGCTTCTCCATTGACTAAGTTGACTCAGAAAAAAGTTAAGTTTCAGTGGTCCGATGAGTGTGAGAAAAGCTTTTCAGAACTCAAAACTAGGTTGACAACGACTTCTGTTTTGACTCTACTAGAGGGTTCAGACGGTTATGTGATCTATTGTGATGCATCCAGAGTCGGACTAGGTTGCGTGTTGATTCAACGAGGTAAGGTTATAGCTTATGCTTCGAGACAACTGAAGGTGCATGGGAGGAACTATTTGACACATGACCTCGAGCTCGCAGCCGTAGTATTTTGCCTAAAGATTTGGAGACATTACTTGGATGGTGTTCACGTAGATGTATTCACAGACCAGAAAAGCCTTCATATGTTTTCAGCCAGAAATAGTTGAATCTTCGCCAGAGGATATGGCTGGAATTCCTCAAGGACTATGGCATGAATGTGCTTTACAATCCTAGTAAGGCCAATGTAGTAGCTGATGCTCTTAGATGACTATTTATGGGTAGTGTAGTTCATGTTAAGGAAGAAAGGAAGGAACTAGTAAACGATGTTCATCGTCTTGCTCGCTTGCGAGTTTGCCTTATGAGCATATCAGATGATGGTGTGACAGTTTAGAATGGGTCAAAATTTTCATTGGTAGCGGAGGTTAAGGAAAACCAGGACAATGATCCTATATTGCTTCAATGAGAAAATGGAATAATCTAAAATCTCTATTGAAGGGTGCAGTTCATCAGCAGAAAGTTGAGGTTTTCTCCCAAGGGGGAAATGGTGTACTTCTCTACCAGGGTCGTTTATGTGTTCCTAAGGTGGGTGTGTTGAGATAATAGATCATTAGAGAAGCCCATAAATCTAGGTATCCTATTCATCTAGGTGCCACTAAGATGTACCGTGATCTGCGAAAAGCCCATCACAAAGGACGATTCAAACCCATTATAGACCATTACACCACCTTTAGTGGAATCCACTAGTTGAACAACTAGCTGAGCCAACCTATGCACGTCATGAACCAATTCTTTCATTCTATCATCAATATGAACCACACTACCCAGAGACAACCCACTAAGAGCATCTACTACCATATTGGCCTTTCCGGGATGATAAAGAACACTCATGTCATAATCCTTCAATAATTATAGCCACCTTTTTTGGCAAAGATTCAAGTCTTTTTGACTAAACACATATTGAAGACTCATGTGATCGATAAACACATCAACATGGACCCCATATAGATAATGCCTCCATATTTTTAAGGCAAAAACAAGCGCCACTAATTCAAGGTCATGGGTAGGATAATTCTTCTCATGAACCTTCAGTTGCCTTGAAGCATAGGCAACCGCCTTACCATTTTGCATAAGCACACATCCCAACCTGACTCTAGAGGCATCAAAATACACCACAAAACCATCCGGACCCTCTGGTAAGGTCAACACTGGAGCAGAAGTAAGTCTATCTTTCAATTCTTGGAAACTTTTCTCACAAGCTTCCGACCACAGAAACTTAGCTTTCTTTTGAGTCAAATACATCAAAGAAGAAGCAATTGAAGAAAATCCCTCAACAAACCTCCTATAGTTATCGGCCACACCCATAAAGCTTCTAATTTTGTAAGGGGTTAGAAGTCTAGGACAACTCTTGACCACATTCATCTTCTTCTGATCTATCTCAATACCCTTGCTTGACACAATGTGACCAAGGAAAGCTATGGACCATAACCAAAATTCACACTTGCTAAACTTTGCAAAAAATTGTTGGTCCTTAAGAACTTGCAACACAAATCTCAAAGGGTCCATACGCTCACTCACACTCCTTGAATATATCAAAATATCATCGATAAACACTATCACAAACATATCAAGGTATTGTCAGAATATTCTATTCATAAAGTCCATGAACGCCGCCGGCGCGTTGGTCAAACCAAAGGACATTACTAGAAACTCATACTGACCATATCTTGTTCGGAAAGCTGTCTTTGAAATATGAACCTCTCTCACCCTCAATTGGTGATAACCCGAACGAACATCAATTTTAAATAAATAACTAGCCCCTTGAAGTTGGTCAAACAAGTCATCAATTCTTGGAAGGGGATACTTGTTCTTAATGATCACTTTATTCAATAGATGATAATCGATGCACATTCTAAGAAACCCATCCTTCTTTCTAACAAACAATACCGGAGCACCCCATGGAGAGATACTCAGACGAATAAAACCCTTATCTAGCAAATCCCTCAGTTTCTCCTTCAACATTTTTAACTCCACCGGAGCCATTCTATAAGGAGGAATTGAGAAAGGTTACGTATTCGGTAAAAGGTCAATACCAAAATCTATTTCCGGCTCGAGAGGAATACCGAGCAAATCACCGGGAAAAACTTCCAGGAACTCATTCACTACCGGAAGCGGTTCTAGAGAATGGGTTTCAGACTCAACATCCCTCCCCCTAACAAGATGGTAAATATACCCTCTGGAGATCATTTTCTTAGGTTTAAGAAAAGAAACAAATTGACCTCTAGGCATAGAATTTCTCCCCTTACACTCAAAGGTAGGCTCATTTGGAAATTAGAACCTTACCACCCGAGTCCTACAATCGATAGAGGCATAACATGCATGCAACTTATCCATACCCAAAATCACATTAAAGTCTAACATGTCAAACTTTACCAAATCTAACAAAGTGACTCTATGGGACAAGGAAACCGGACAACTTCGATAAACCCTTCTAGCCACCACGGAATCACCAATTGGGGTAGAGACTGAAAAGGGTTCTTCTAATACTTCGAGGAGCATACAAACTTCAAGGCCACATAAGGAGTCACAAAAGACAAAGTAGCACCAGGATCTTATAAGGCATACACATCAATATGGTTACCTCGGGATTGAAGAGCATAGAAATAGTTTTGCTTTAGGGCACTGGAGTTTGAACCTCTTGGAGGAGCTTGCTTGCCCTCTTTTTCTTTAGCCGCAAGAATAGGACAATCTCTCATTTTGTGACCACTCTTCCCACTACTAAAGCAACCATTTGTGCCAGCTAGGCAGTACCATCATGCTTCCTTCCACACTTGGAACAAGTAGATCTAGTCACATAACAACCACTACCATTACCTCCTTGGGGTTTAGGGTTGGATACCCTATCCTTGTTGACCCTTGGAGTACTAGAGGAACTTTGGTTGGAGAACCTTTGTTTGAACCTTGGTCAACCTTGTCCATCGAACCTAGCATTCGAGAAGTTCCCATCACCGTTTCTAGCTCTTTTTGCCTCTCTATTCTTTTTCTTGAGTTTTGACCCCTCAATTTGTTAAGAGAACACCATAAGCCTTGAGATATCCATTTCATGATGGAGAATTTCCATACGACATTCTTCTTCAACCAAGTCAGACACACCCGTCGAAAACCTACTCATTTCATCCCTCGAATCCGCCACCATGTTCGGAGCATATTTGGACAATTGAGTGAATTTTAGGCAATACTCTTTCATGCTCATACTTCCTTGATGAAATTTGATGAACTCTTCCACCTTAGCCTCCCTCAACTCTCGGGGAAAGAATCCACAAGAAATGCATATTTCAATACTTTCCACTCTATGGGACCCGCTCCTACCGGCCTATTGTTCTTCCATTGTTTATACCAAACTTGAGCAACACTTTTCAATTGATAATCGGCCAACTCTGCTTTGTCTACCAAAGTCACCCCCATGATATCAAGTATGTTGTAAACCTCATCCATAAATTCTTGAGGTTCCTCCTCCACTTTGGAGTCGTGAAATTCGGGAGGGTTCATTCTAGGAAAATCCCTAACCCTAGAAGCAGCTGAATTCATATTAGCATTCATTGGAGTCACAAATTCTCTATTTTCTTGAGCCGTCACAACTTGAGCCAACATTTGGAAAGTAGTCCTAAACTCCGCTTGGGTCACAGTCTCAACCACGGGATCAACCAGAGCTTAATTATCATACGGAGGAACTCCTTAATTCACATTCTCCTCTTCCATCCTTCTTGCGTTAGCCCTTCGTGTATTCATATCCTCAAGACAGAAGAGAAGGGTTAGGAGAGGGACTTTATAGAGTTAAAACTCTAAGGCACGACTTAAGAGTAACGAAAGAAGTGAAATTTCCTAAAAATCTTATAGCCTCTCATTCATAAATGTGGCGCGCTTCATAGTCATAAACAAGACTCTACTAGACGAAGCTTATGAGACATTTTTCTAGAATCATTCTAAACCTTGTGCTCTCATACCAAGTTTGTCACGACCGAGGGGTACCCCCTAGATGTAACAAGTCACATAGAACCCCTAAAGGTACCATGTAAGTCCCTTAGCATATTATAACATAAGAATAGAACAATAAAGAGTAAAACACATTTCAAGTCTTAAGAATTTTTTCATAAAAGCAAAGCGGAAGTCTAGACTTTTCTCAATTAGCCATCTATTTCAATCCTTGAATAAAATAAAAAGGGACACAGCCCAAACAACATAATCAAACGGTACAAATACAAGAAAAGGAACTACAAAAGCATCATCCGTACTCGAACCACGAGGACTCACCAAAAGAAAGGATAATAGTCGAATCCAAGCTTTGACCAGATTTAGATCCCCTCAAGAACTGGAGCCTACACTTGTGTAAAATGTAGAAAACATGGGTCAGTACAAAAATGCACTAAGTATGATAGCCATGCATAAAAATAGTGAAGATATGCTAAAAAGGACATTTTAGTTGAATCCATGCAATTTTCTAAGTTAAAACATCATTTTGAAGATAGTAGAAAAGCATAAGTTATAAGCGTTATCAACTCATAGATCATCATATCATAAGAGAAATATACTATAAGTACCCTCAAATTCTACTTGTGAAATGCATGAATAAGATCCCATAATCCCACCCACGCTAAGCAAAGCTTCTTAGGTAACCATAGTTCATCATTCATGTTCTAATTCATATTTTTGCCGTAGTGGGAATAAGCCTTAACCAACATAGACCATGTGAGCTAAACATGGAATCCGGTGTCTACCTAACACCGAAAAAAGGTTGTTCAACTTGCCTAAGGTAGAACCATACTCTTAGTTTAGGTGGATCCACTAGCTAAAGACCTATGAGGGCATATAGTTATGGGAAAAGGGGTTTGCTTCTAGAAATCCGGCCTCTACTAGAGGAAGAGCTTCTATCCCATGAGATTACTACTAGGAAAACCTAATCTCTACTAATGGGTAAGCTTCCATGGGATAACCCAACCTCTACTAGCGGAAGAGCCTCCATCTCATATCAATATCTACTCGGTGCTAAGCATTGATTCCCATATATTACATATTATGTCTTGATTTAAGTTCATAACCATGGAAGAATGTCTTGATACTTAAGCCAACATAATTCATACTATAGCTCATAGATTCAATATGTGAGAATAGCCTTTCAATATTAGAATCATTATATTGTGAGAAAACCTTTAGCAATACATAGGTGTGTAAATGAGGATATCTTCCAACAACCTAACAACTAGATCATAATCATAATCACCTTACCCTCAAAGTGTTCTTAAAGCATGTACATAACTCTCATAATCATGCATAATTCTCATACATTGCCCTTCAAGGGCCATAAATCATGTTTCTTCAACACATCTAGAATTACAACATTAGACATGGATAATAACATAATTCAACTAGCTCAATTAAAACAAGAATAATCTCATAACATTCTTCTATAATCAACAAACTCACATCACAATATCATAATTGAGTAATAGGAGGGTTTCATGGGTTCTTGAAAGAATTCAACATGAGGACCACAGGAATTCATAAATTAATACATAATATATCATAAATTAATCATTAGGAACGTTTTTGAAAGGAACCCATGAGATTGAAGTCAAACCCTAACTTTTGGGATTTTTAGCTTTGAAATTGGGGTTTTTGAAGGGGTTCCATGGATGAATTCTATCCATGGATGAAGAACTACCATACCTTGATAAAGAAACCCAATGAATTTGGTAAGAGAATCTTGTTTCTTCAACCCTAGCTTCAACTTTCTTCTTCTTCTTCTTCTTCCTTGGAGTTCTAGAGAGAGGATTTTGGGGAAAAGTTGGTTTTGATTTGTGATTTTGAAAGATTGAGGAAGATAACTAAAATTTGGGGGTTTAAATCCTTATATACTTAGTCCAATTTATTTTAAAATGACATTATTTAATGTTAATTCAAATTGGAAAACCCATAATGCCCCTAAGTGTAAATGCCAAAAAGCAGTTCCAGGAAACACCCACGACCTTACTGCCACGGTCCGTGGATGGACCCACGTGGCATTCTGGTCGTCCGTGGGTTCGGTCCTGCAACCTAATTTCTGGGGTCTTGACCCACGACCCCTCACCCACGGGGCGTGGGTCCACCTACTGGTCGTGGTCCCCTTCCGTGGGTTGACTATTTTGGGCCAAACTTTTGGGTCCTCCTCAAGGGCACTTGGTTGGTCCTTGGGGGGGGGGGGTCGTACCTTGACATTCTCACCCAAAAAAAAATATATTGAGCACCAGGAGTTATTTACGACTTTAACCCTCACGACAAGCTCTAGTTTAGCCTACTAGTTTTCCAGAATGTTAAATTATGAGGCATTATATGGGTGTAGATGTAGGTCTCTCATTGGTTGGTTGGTTTGAAGTAGGTGAATCATCCTTGATAGGGCCAGATTCAGTTCATGATGCTATGGAAAAAGTTCATCTCATTATAGATAGACTTAAGACAGCCCACAGTCTTCAGAAGTCCTATGCATATATGAGGAGAAGGGATTTGGAGTTCCAAATTTATGATTGGGTTTTCCTAAAAGTGTCACCTATAAAGGGGGTGATGAGATTTGGCAAGAAAGGGAAGCTCAGTCCCAGCTATGTAGGTCCTTTCAGGATCTTAAAAAGTGTTGGTAAAGTGGCTTATGGGTTAGTGTTGCCAGCAGAACTAGCCGCAGTCCATCCAGTCTTTCACATTTACTTGGTGAAGAAGTGTGTGGGTGATCCACCATCTATAGTACCATTAGAAAGTGTGGTTGTGAAGTATAATATCACTTATGAAGAGGTTCTAGTTAAGATTCTTTATTGTCAGGTTCAAAAGTTGAGAAACAAAGAAATAGCTTCAGTTAAGGTTTTCTGGAGGAGTCAGTAGAGGGAGATACTTGGGAAGCAGAAGCAACCATGAAGGCCAAGTATCCTCATCTCTTTCCATTCGATTCCATTCCAGCTTGAGGTAATAGTTCCTCTCCAGTCTTTCAGTTACTCTTGCATAAATTCAGTCTTTGTATCATGTTCCTTCAGTTGTACTTGTATTTTCAATGTATTTGCATGTTCTTTGAACTTAGCTTAGTCAGATTTAAGTTTCCAGTGCTTAGTGGTAGGATTGCAGTTCTTTCCCTCAATACTCAGCTAGTTTAGTCTTCATTTGAGGATGAATATTCCAAGGGGGAGATATAGAACACCTTGGAAACTAGACTTAGAAAATGCAACCGAAAAACACCAGAAATAGTGAACCACGACAGGTTTCACAGAATGTGAAAGGGACTATTGTTCGTCAACCTGCCCATGGATTCACACCCAGCTAATGAGTCCACAAATTGGACTCATTTAGGGCTTTATTTTAATGGTAGTAGTGTCCTTGAATGCTTTTTTTTTAATCTCAATACCTGATTAAAATGCTGAAATTTCAGGTATTTGAAGTTTTAGTGGAAGCATGGACACTTAGGCACAAAACGGAGCAAATAGGGCTGAAAAGAACAAGAAATGGAATCCTGCGAATTGCCGAGTTCAACTTGGCGAGTTGCCGAAATGACATGAACCGCCCTTTGTTCCAGTACGCGAAGCCTTGAAGGAAGTGGATCAAAAGGCGAGGAAATGAGCAGTCAGTGAATCGTCGATCAGTTCTGCGAATCAGTACTGCACTGCCCAATGATCCAAGATTGCGAGGATGCTAAAGGCAAGATACTGAAGGTGCTGAGCTAACCAAAAGGTGGATCGCCGATTAATGTCTCCGAACAATCCTCCGTAGCACAATCTGTGAAAATTATAAATCCTAGTTAGAATTGTAGTCTTAGGGTGGAACAATTATTATTATTATTTTCACTTTAGAACATACTTTAGCTGATATTTTTCTCTCAAGTTTGGAGAGGGTTTTGTGGAGACTTGAAGAAAGTAGTTCTTCTTCCCCAAGTTGGAAGTGGGTCTTCTCTATTCATTTTCCTTTTCTTAATTTAAGGTTTAATTTCTTATACCCAGTTGATTTCATTACCATGTTAGGTATAATTTCTTATTTCTTGATTAGTGGCTAAAAACCCCCATTCTTGGGGTGTGATTTAGCAAATACGGGTTGATATTCTTGTTAGGTCTTGCTTGCTGATAGGTTAGATGTATTTTAATGGTGATTTATCCTAGTAGTGGTGGTTTAATCTAAAGGGTTTGTAGTTGCAAATACAAAGCCACCCATGTGTTTTTGACTTTCCCGAGAGGGAGGTCACGAAACCAAAACCACTAGACTGATGGCCTAAGGAGTGGGTCGACATAAAGATCAGCCCGAGAGGGTGAGCCCTAGTCCTATATCCTAACACTCAGCTAGAGAGAGTGAGTGGGGTAAGGCGTAGGCTGGTCTTCATGCGGCAAATGGTTTTCTGAGAGGAACGCATTTGAAATGGGGTAAGTTGCCCGAGAGGGAACTTATTTCCATTTAAAGCTTAGCCTAGTCACTATTATTTTGCAAATTTCCTATCGAATGCATGTACCCAAAAATTTATCTCAACTTATATTGCGGTCATATCCCAAGAATCTTTCTTCATACTTGATTTTCTTGTTTATGTTGTTGTTTGAGTACTTGTTACAAAACCTCATTTGATATTTGACACTTTTTTGTCACTCCCTTTAATTTGCAATGTTTTTTATCGCAAATGTACTTAGTTACGACTAGTTAGAATGTAAATTCTATTTTTCTATCAATTCTCAAAACCGCTCCCTTAGGACATGACCACAACCCTTGGTTGGTTTACTATATTATCGACGATCGTAGACACTCATACCGTAGGATAGTGTCGTTGGTCATGATAAGCATCAAAATGGCGCTGCTGCCGGGGAGTGGTGTTATGTGAGAATTTTTTGTTTTATTAATCGTAGATTATTAATTTTACTCTTAGACTTGTTTTTCTTTGAGTTTTTGATTGTATCTAATCCCAACGATCATTTACAAGAAATTATGTTTTTCTTAGTTTTAGCTTTACTAATCTTAGTTGTAGTTTTGCTTTCCTAGTTTGAACATTACAGCAGGGAACAAACGATGTATGATCATTATGGATACCACACGAATCATCTCCTGCTGAAACTACTGAACCTCAGGGACAACCTCTTAACATTTAAATAGGTAGGGCATGAAGCAATTCAGGACATGTGGCTGAAGTTTCAAGCAGTGCTGCAACCATGCCCATCTCATGGGATGACGAATAAGGCACTACTGGAGTGGTTCTATAGGGGTCTTGGACCCGAGATAGAAGCATAGCCGATCAGATTTGTGAGGGGGGCATGCTATACCAACACTATGAAGTCGTCGAAAAACTCCTTGATTGCATGGTAGCAACCAGCAAAAAAGCTAAAAAGAAGCAAGAGTGGGAGGCACTAATTACCCAAGTGGATGATCTGTCCAACCGAGTCATAGAATTTGAAGTACAAACCATGGGTAAAGAAAAGTACCACTCCCTCTGTGAGTGTAGTCATGGGAAGAAGCAGGGAGGTTTGCAAGAAGATGAAGCTCTTTCACTCATTCAAAAGAAATTGAAGGCACTAGAGGAGATGTTGAATGAGATAAAATATCGCAATGCTAAATGAAGCATCAGCCTCTCACTCCATGACCATCCAGCTGCATGATGCTCAAATCGGCCATTTGATATCAGGCTACTACCCACCATTCGCCGAGAATTCACCAAATTACAACATAGGTGAATCCGACGATGAAGAATAACTGCTGACTTGCGTCGTGCCACGACGTTTACTAAGGCGCTGTTGGGGAAGCAACCCAAAACCCTTTCTTTCTTTGTTTTACCTGAAGAAAATAATGGTGTGTTGTTTGTATAAGTTGAAATGACAGAGATGATTGAAAGAGGATATGGAGGCAAGCAACAAGTCCAGTTGGCGGATCGCTGAAAAGATTGGCAAACACGTCTCTATCCACTAGCTAACACAAGGCATTATCAGCCAAAACCCTGTGCAACTTGGCAGTCTCGGAAGGAGTTGTGGCGCATTGCCGACCATGTCAGCGAATTGCGTTGTAAACCGCCGTTGGAATCTTCACAGGAGATGCAGATCCTGTGACATTTGGCGAACTAATTAAACATTTGTTGTGTCACCGAATAATTAGGCAAACTCGATTTATATTGCCGAACATTCAAGAACTGGACGGTTTTTGCAATCCACATGTTTAAAAGTCCTATGTCACTCATTTTCTCTCACTTCTTCGACCTACCAAATTCAAAACTACACTATATTTTTATATTTATTACACTACTGGAATATTGTGGCTTACTGATTTATGCACGGATTTGGATTGCATTGCTGCCTCGTATTTCATTAGCAACTATCCAACATCAAAGGTTAGCAGTCTGAACATCGCATGTAAAAATATTTAAATTGCACTCATTTGCATAATGACTAAAGTGTTAAACCTCTGCTGAGTCTCTGAGTCACTTAGGTTATAGATATTTTTGATTGTGAAGTGGTATTTGTTGTATGATTCGAGGAATTTCCACTTAGCTATGCTTTGAGTTAAATTGTTACATGGTGGGAATAGAAGTTTCTATGTGTTTTTGCTGAAATTGAGTTATATATGCGTGGGTACATTAACTAGGGTTGCTGGGTGAAAATTGAAAAGCGGGGTTGATAATGGACAAAATGAGTTGATCGGCGAAATGAGCAAACGTCACCGAATTGTTCAGCAGTTCGCCTAACAGTCCCATCTCATTCTTTTCTTCTATTTTTATGTACTGATTGAACTGTGACTCTCGAAGGTCAGTGTGGTTCGCATAATACACCCGGCGGCTCGCCGAAAGAGGCCCTGTTCGCCTTTCGCCCACCCCTTTTATATCATGGGTACATAAATTTACGCACATAGAAACACCAATTTTGCTCTTATTTGAATTACTATTTAACTTATCCTTGAAGTGGTTGCAGAAATGGCTAGACTAAAAGTTGCAGGGAGAGATGACCCACCCAGGCATGCAAGAGCACGAGAATTTAGAAAAGAGGAAAAGAGAGCCAAGATGGCCAGGCAAAGAAAGTACACCAAGGAAGCTAGGGAAAAGAGAAGAATTCCTTTCGATCATAATGTCCGCCCATGTGGTCGGAGCTTAGTTAATGCAATACATTCCTTTAGAGCATCTCAGGAGATAGATCAGATGATTGCAACAAATATTGATATAGAGGACAAGGCAAAGGCAAACAATGGAGACCAAAATGACAATGCTCTAGGGACCATTGTTTTACTTCATAAAGATGCACTGGGTATTGATGCCCCAGCAGACAGAGATACTGTATAGACAAGACCCTTCCTTACCTCTGTCGCGTTATCTTTTCCTATCTTACTTGTTCGTATATTTTTGATTACTTGCATTTGAGGAAAAAACGCTCTTTAAGTTGGTGGGGTGAGGCTCACCTTTTTGTTTGTGTGAATACTTTGCTGTTTTGCGCAAGAAATTGGGTAATTTGTTTTGCTTTAATTTGTGTTTTAAATACTTCGTTTTGTGAATGCTTGAGCTTATGTCTCCTGTTGTTTTACTTGCAAAATAAGTTTGGTCCTTTCGAAAAAAATTTGCCACCTCTTGTGTTGAAAGTGGTTGTTCTTTTGCAAAAATTTGAGTCTCAGTTTCGATCAATACCGATGACTTGAATAGTGCTCCCAATTGAACAAACATGAATGCACGGCTACGACAAGGCCAAATAAAGTTACATAGACAATATGTGCACTCTTTGCATCCCTTTGTGACTAGACAATTTATCAAATTGATTTTCTTGTGAGGACCGTTGCACACTAGTGAACGTGTCTAGTCTTATTTGAATGAAGTATCGATGTCTTGTGTGATTAGCTTACTTTGAACCATGCATGAATAAACCTAGAATTTTCCCCATTATGCTGATTGATTTAGAAAGGTGTGAACCAATTTAACATATACCTCTTTTTGTGGCCTACCCGTGACCGTGTGAAACTCTTTTGAACACCCTTTGAGCCTTACCCTTCTTTGGAAGAACCTTGATGAACCCTAGACCTTACTTGAACCACTACCTAAAATCCTCTTGAGTTGTGGTTTAGAGAATAGCCAACTTAGGCCAAAAGCCTAAGTTGGGGGTGTGGTGAAAAAGAAAAAGAGAAGTCAAGAAGTGCAAGAGAAGTTCCCCTTAACCCATGGTATTGCATAAAAATGGAAACCCTTCAATTCGATTCGATTAAAAGAAATAAAAAAAAATGGAATAAAGTACGAAGGGAATCGGGTTTCAAGCAATCCATGGAGGAGAATGAAACAAAAGAGGGTGACTTAGAAGCACTAGAAAAATAATTGATAAAGGAAAAGAAGGGAATACCTTAAGAATGCCCCAACTCATGAGGAAAAAGTCACTGAGCCTAAATGACCATACCTTTGCACTCAGCCCCATTACAAGCCTTAGAAAGACCTTTCTGATCTTGAGTAAGCCGAATCGAAAGTCAATTGGAAAATAAGGGCAAACCTATGGGTGAAAACATGAATTGTGTTCCTCTTTTTAAGTGTGAGCGTTGTATCTAGTTCCTTATCTTAAATTGACTCATATCTGTGTGTGAATATGGAATCATTATTTACGTGAGGGCATTTAGATACTTTTGTTGAGCTTGAACTTACACAAGTAGCAAGTATTGCGAGCATGAGAACCTTTCGTAATGGTGTGTCACAATTTGAATCTTTGAGTACACAAGTGATCCTTGCATAAGTAAATTTAGCCTTGTTGTGTGCATTCATGATTTAGTCTTGTGTAGCACTGTTTGAGGCACCCTATTTTAACGGCTGAATTTGAGTTTGCTTGAGGACAAACAAAAGTTTAAGTTGGGGGTGTTGATGAGTCCACAAATTGGACTCACTTAGGTATTTATTTTAATGAAAATAGTGTCCTTGAATGCTTGTTTCATCTCAATACCTGATTAAAATGCTGAAGTTTCAGGTATTTGAAGTTTTAGTGGAAGCATGGACAATTAGGCGCAAAACGGAGCAAATAGGGCGTAAAAGAACAAGAAATGGAATCTTGCGGATCGCCGAGTTCAACTTGGCGAATTGTCGAAGTGACATGAACCGCCTTTCGTTCCAATACGCGAAGCCTTGAAGGAAGTGGATCAAAAGGAGAGGAAAGTGTAACACCCCGTATTCGAAACAGACCAAAAATACAGATTTCGAGAAGTTGCAGGTGCAACTTACGGTCACCATCCACGGACCGTAGGTCAGACAACGGCCCGTGCTGGTGGTCCGTAGTTCACCACTGCAACCCCTCCCAGACTCAGTCAGAAAATTTGGCTAAGTGTTGACCCACGGCCGGACTTACGGTCCGTAGGTCAAGTCACGGACCGTAGTTCGTGTCCGTGGATCGATGCCCGAAAAGCCCAGCTTCAGTCCCGATTGACGGTTGACCGGCACGAACCGTCAATCGATCCACGGTCCATAGGTCTGACGGTAGATGAGGGTCAACAGTCAGTTAGATGAAGATTATTGATTGGTCAACTTCAGATGGTCATAACTTTTAGCACAAACTGAATTGTGTGTCCCATGACCTATGGTATGATAGATAATTGAATTATCTTTCCAACGCCACCGAGTTTGCTAAATTCCGACCTCCGAGTAAAAAGTTATGCTCATTTTAGTGAAGGCCTGTCGAGCAGGTTTGACTTACGGACACAATCTACGGACCGTAGATTGACCTACGGCCCGTAGGTCCAATCCGTAGGTCACTCCGACAGCAGTTAATTCAGGGGTCTTTTGGTCTTTTCCTATTTCGTTTAACCCCTAAGATACATCGTTT
>JAJOOI010010539.1:0-49144 GCA_029582585.1 Solanum bukasovii | reverse complement strand
ACTAGGGCTCACCCTCTCGGGCTGAACCTCATGTCGACCCACTCCTTAGGCCATCAGTCTAGTGGTCTTGGTTTTGCGACCTCCCTCTCGGGCAAGCCAAAAACACATGGGTGGCTTTGTATTTGCAACTACAAACCCATTAAATTAAACCACAACCACTAGGTGAAATCACCATTAAACTACATCTAACCTATCAGCAAGGAAGACCGAATAATAATATCAACACATATTTGCTAAATCATACCCGAAGAATGGGGGTTTTTAGCCACACATCAAGAGATAGAAATTTATACCTTCAATGATGTTGAAATCAAATGGGTATAGAGATATAAGTCTTGATTTGAGCAAAGAGAGAAGAATCCAAGAGACCCACTTCCAAATTGTAAGAGAGGAAACCCTCTTCTTCTTCAAGTTTCCAAAACCCTCTCCAAACTTGAGAGTTAAAATAAAAATTACTAAAAGTTATATTAAGAATCTGATATTGTCTAATAATACTACAAATTTTGATACTAAGCTATAACTCTCAACGAGTATTTATAGTTTTCAAAAATCTGTGCTGCGGCGGATCATTCAGCGACATTAGTCAGAATCGTTGATCAACTCGGTGATTCACCCTTTTGTGTAGTTCATTTCCGTCTTGCACCATCCTTTGGCATTGTCATGCTCTGGGTCATTGGGCGACATAGTACTGCTTCGCGAAACTCCTCGGCGATGCGCTGACTGCTTTCTTTTTTCCACCGACTTGATCGTTTCCTTCAGGGCTCAGCACACTGGATCAAAAGGTGAAGTGGGATCCTTTAGTGATTCGCCAAGTTGACGCGGCGATCCTTAGGCCTTCCTTTTCTTGTTCTTTTCAACCTTTTTGTTCCTTTTTTGCGAAGTAGTGTCCATGTTTTCCTTCAAACATCAAATACCTGAAACTTAAGGGTTTTCATTAGATATTGAGATAAAATAAGCATTTGAGGACACAATTTCTATTAAAATATAGCCCTAATTGTGTCCAATTTGTGGACTCATCACGCTGCATTAAGTAAGTATGGGGTGAAACACAAAGTAGCAAACCCATATCATCCCCAAACAAGTGGCCAGGTTAAAGTGTCAAACCGGGAGATCAAAAACATCTTGGCCAAAACCGTGAATGCCAACATAATCGATTAGTCTCGAAAGCTCGATGACGCACTATGGGCATTTTGAACCGCTTACAAAACACCTATTGGGATGTCTCTGTATCAACTAGTTTTTGGTAAATCTTGCCATCTACCCATTGAGTTGGAAGACAAAGCATTGTGGGCACATAAAGCTTTAAATTTTGACTGGACAAAGACCCCAAGGAGGAGAGTGGAACAGTTAAACGAATTGGATGAAATCCGATTCAAAGATTATGAAAATTCAGCCCTCTACAAGGAAAAATGAAGAAGTGGCATGATGCTAAAATTCTTAGGAGGGAGTTTAGAGTGGGAGACTGGGTGTTACTATATAATTCACGACTGAGAATCTTCCCAGGAAAGCTCAAGTCCAAGTTATCAGTACCATTTAGAGTGAAAAGAGTATTCACCAATGGTGCCATAGAAGTTGAGGGGCAAGAGGGACCTGCATTTAAGGTGAATGGGCAATGCTTAAAATTATACTTTGGAGAATGCCAGGAGATTTCTTTAATTGAGGTGGTGTACCTGGAAGTTGCTTGAGAGCATCTTCACGTCGTGCCACGATGTTAAATAATTCGCTTCTTAGGAGGCAACCCAAGTGTTAGTGTTTTGAATAATGTGTATTGATTTTGCAGGAGTAAGGATCATGCGTGAGACAAAAGTCTTCCTAGTGAGTCACCAAACTATTTCGGAGAGTACGAGTACTCAACGATCAGTTCACTCCATGGACAACTGGGCAATTTTGTGAAGATTCCTTGTGACCCTGCTCTACTTGTTTATAGACTAGATTGTTTTCATTTCTTGTCAATTTTTATTTACTGTTATTATTTAGTTTACTTGTAATAAATACCCGCTCTCGACCCACATTAGGGACAATGTTTACTATTTTTGGTGGGGGTGTGGAGACTGCTCATGTCTCAATGTCCTCAGCATTGACAACACCCCTTGTTTGTGTGGAATGTAACTGTTCTTGTGCAAATTTAAGTCTCGGTTTTGATCAATATCGATGACTCAAATAGTGCTCAAAATTGAACGAACATGAATGTGCGGCTACGATGAGACCAAGTGAAGTTACATAGTCATGGGAACTCTTTGCATCTCATTGTGACTAGCCAAGTATCAAATTGATTCTCTTGTGATGAATGTTGCACCCTAGCGAAAGTGTGGAGTCTTGTTTAACTTTGGTATCGATGCCTTGTGTGATGAGCTTACTGTGAACCATGCATGATAACACTTAGAATTTTCCCCGTCGATCCAGTCGACTAAGTAGGGTTGTCTCTTGATATGATCTTAGGCAACTTTTAAGAGTGTGAGCCAATTTGTCATATACCTCTTTTGTGGCCTACCTTGTGAATGTGTGAACCTATTTTGAACACTCCGTGAGCCTTACCTTTCTTTGGAAAAAACATGATGAAAACATGACCTTTCTTAATCCACTACCTATAATTTTCTTGAATTATGGTTGATCGAATTGTAACACCCCTCAAAATGAAATAGGATAATTAGATCTTCACATGCGTGTTGGTAGTTGATAAACTTGTATAAATGCTTGAAAATGAGTTTATAGGTCAGTTTAGTTGAGTTTGAAGTCAAATGTCAAGGGACGACCAAGACATTCAGAAACTAGTATTTTACGTGTTGGTGTGTTCTAGTATGTTGTTGATATTTTTATGTGTTGTTTGGAGTCTAAACTCAGTGGAGGTGACTCTAGTGTCTTAATTAATGTTTTTAGGGTCAAAACGTTCAGGTATGACTCCCGAGACCACCCTAAGGGTCCCCGAGGAGGACCCCAACCCTTGGCCAAACAAGCTGCCAAGGCAGCTTGAAGTTGTTCTTGGAGGGAGTGGCTCCGCGTCGCGGACCTGCTCCACCAATGGCCAAAAAGTGGCTCCGCATCGCGGAGATACCGCTGACTCTACTGTCTGAAAATTTAATTTTCAGAAACTTATGGGAACACCCTCGCGTCGCGGACTTGTTTCCCGATGAAATCTGCGAAAATAAAACTCACGTTTGACCTGTTTAAAAGGTCCAACGAAGTGAGGGGTGGTTTGGGTACTTTGGGGAATTATTATAATCAGTTATTCTACCTATTTTAGGGTATTTTAAGTAGGTTAAAACCCCAAAATCTTGAATTAGACCTCATTATCCAAATTGAATCTTCCCTCTCAAATAAATTCTCTATCTAGAACTCCATGGAAGACATTGATGAAGCTTCAAGCTAGGGGATGGGATCCTAGTGCTTTCTCCTTCAAATTCCTAAGGATATTAATCACAAAGGTATAGGGATTTTATCTTTGATTCTCCTTTCAATCAAAGAGCCAAATCAAAGTGATCTCAATATTTTTCAAAAATAGTAAAAACCCTAATTTCAATTCTAAGCTTGGGTTCTTGCATGAAAGTGTTTCAAATGATGATTTATGTTAATATTGATGGTAATTGATGGTTTTAAGATAAAAAAATGCCATGAACCCTTGCATATCTTGAAATCCTAAATTTTTGGGTCTAAAGTGGGTCTATTGATTATGAGCTAATAATGTGTAGATTGTTATGGGCTATTAATTTATGTATTGTTCTATATTGAATATGAGGAATTGATGGGCAATTGTGTTATATTGGATGTTGGCCTTGAATGGGCAATTTTGACCTAAGGTTTATGATGATGATGAAGTTGTGAATAGATTATTGATTCTAGTATTTTATATATATATGTTGTAGATGTTAGAATTGTGAGGTTTGATCCCTTTGAAAGTGGGGAGGTGTTTACTTTATAAGCATGTTGTGATCATCGCTTTGTAGGAAATGTTGGATAATTGATGTTTTGAGTAATGTTGACTATGTGAAGGTAATGTGATACGATGTAAATTTGTATATGGTCTAAGAGCATGAAAGGTGATCTTGTGTAGAGACATTATGTGTTATGCTTGGTTGTTGTCTTCTTTGAATGACTTATAATGAAGGTGAGGTTAGGATAGACTATGTTTACCTACTCTCACACCTAGTGAAGAGTGAATGAAAGAATGTGAGAATGAAGGAAAAGAATGGGAGTTAATGCTAATGAATGAAAGTTGGGTCTATTGTAAGGATAGTCTCATAAAGTACTCCCTTAAATGAATGGGGTTCCTAGATGAAAGGTTTTCTCATCTTTGAATCCCAGAGCTTCCTAAATGAATGACTGTAGGGTTAGGATGGGTACTCCTTCGTGAGTTAAGATGAGAGTACTTAGTAGCAATCCTTATCCCTAAATGGATGAATGTGGGGTTAGGATGGGTACTCCTTCGTGAGTTGAGATGAGAATACTTAGTAGCAATCCTTATCCCTAAATGGATGAATGTTGGGCTAGGATGGGTACTCCTTCGTGAGTTGAGATGAGAGTACTTAGTAGCAATCCTCATCCCTAAATGAATGAATGAAATGAATATCCAAATCCGTGGGGAGTAATGTCTAGCGCCGAGAGGATATGAAAATGGGTGGATAGTCCTTCGTTAGTTGAGGTGTGAGTATTTAGTAGCAACCCTTAAGATGGGTGCCCCTTCGTTAGATGAGATGTGGGTACTTAGAAGCAATCCTTCTATCCCTTAACTATGTGTCCACATAGGACTAGCTAGTGGTCTCTACCACGTAAAGACTAAAAGAATGACCCTACCTTAGGCAAGTGGGGATCCCTCATCCTGTAACGGTTACTACCGGGATTCCATGTCAAGCTTAATGGTCTATGTCGGTTAAGGCTTTTCCCCCACATTAATGAATGAATGAACTAGGGTCTCTTAATGGTGTACTACTTTGGATAGGTGGTGGAATGGGACATCATCTAGACATTGCACAAGTAGTCATTTAAGGGAGATCTTGGTGTGTCTTAGTAATGATAATGAATGAATGAGTCTTATTGGGCTAATTAATGAAAGTGTTGGTCTTTGAGCATGCTAATGTGAAGGTGAGTCGTAATGAATGGAATGTAAGTGCTTATGTTGAATTGAATGTATGTGATGATCTTATGTCATTAATGAATGAAGTTGTCTAAATGCATTAAGTTGAATGAACGATTTATGTTAAGATGTGAATGGAGCTTCTCTTGTGGAGCCTTAAGGATCACTTGGGTGTGGTATGGAGAGGTAGTATGAGCTGCCTCACCATGTCTTACTTAGGTGAGTCTTGTGATGACATTTGATGAGTGTTCTAGTTTTATGAAGTTACTTGTTGGCTTAAGTTCTTATATATCTTATGTGATTAATTGGTGAAGGTTGAGGTATGCATGGTAAGTGCACTTTGTGTGACCTTAAGGTGGTGCCTTAGTGTGGGTGATAGTATAGGACGTTTGCCATACATTGCACAAACGTATTGCTTAAGGGTTACCTTAGGTGGAGGTCCAAGGCTAGAACGTAAAGGTAAATGGGTTATTTATGTTTATGATGTATTGTGAAGCATATGACTTTGTATTGTTGGTTGTGACTTGTAAGGTGCCTATTATGTTGATGTCCATGAGATTTTATCAAAATGGCATGAAAGCAGAACTTCCAAACAAATATCTTTTTTAGCATGTTTTGCATATCCTCATACTTAGTACGTGTGTTGTACTAACCCCTTTCTTCTATTTTACTACAAGTGTAGGTTGTGGTAAGTAGGAGGAGATTGTGCTTTGGAGTTTCTTGGATTGCTTTACTCTTCCAAGTCTTTGGTATGTCCTCAAGATTCTAGGACTATGTTTAGAAATTTCTTAGTCATTGTAATAGACACTTAAGTTTTATTTCATTTGTTAAGGGCCGGGTCCCTTAGTACGTTTTAAGTTCTTGTCTAAGATTGGCTAAAGAGACTTAGTAGTTACGCTTGCGTATTGATGGTTTCAAATGTTGTTGACTCTTGAAGTCTTATGGTTTTATTGAATAAAAGTTTTAAATTCTTAGTGATTTTTATAATCTATGCGATGAATGAATGCTAAGGCTTGTATAAGACCTTCGAGAGGTTGAATACGCATGTAACGGTTAGGTGTGGTGCTCTCGGATCGTTACAAACTTGGTATCAGAGCATAAGGTTTTAAAGAATATTTTTTGGTTCATAGTCCCGAAAGCCACGTTTAGTATAGTCTTGTTCATCGGTGTGAGTCGCGACACATCTATGAGCGAGAGGCTAAAGGACCATAAAAGTTTCGCTTTCTTCATTACTCTTGTGTCGTGCCATAGAGATTAGCTCCATATGATCTCTCTCTTTATTCCCTGGTCCGGTAGTCTACTAGATGTGATTACTTGGAATAGGTGATGTTTCAAGGATTAAGGGAGTAAAAGTTGAGTTTTGATGCTTATTATGGTTTATGACTAGATGAAATTATGTGAAAGTAGTTTTGGATGATTGTGTTGTGATGCCAATTATGGCTATGTGTGACTTATGAGATTTCAAGTATCATATTGGGAAGTTGCTTTTTGTGGTTAATTCTTTGTAGTTTCTCTTGTGATAGATTGAAGTCCTTGTATAGGCTTGCTCCTAAGAGGGGAAGAGGGTGTGACTACCTAGCAAGGTAATTGTGAGAGGATAACATTTTTATGAGTAGTGGTACTTAGGTGGTACCAAATGATGTTGAGTGAGTAAACTATGTTTACCTACTCTCACACCTAGTGAAGAATGAAAGAAAGAATGTGAGAATGATTGAAAAGAATGGGAGTTAATGCTAATGAATTAAAGTTGGGTCTATTGTAAGGATAGTCTCATAAAGTACTCCTTTAAATGAATGGGGTTCCTAAATGAAAGGTTTTCTCATCTTTGAATCCAAGAGCTTCCTAAATGAATGAATGTGGGGTTAGGATGGGTACTCCTTCGTGAGTTGAGATGAGAGTACTTAGTAGCAATCCTTATCTCTAAATGGATGAATGTGGGGTTAGGATGGGTACTCATTCGTGAGTTGAGATGAGAGTACTTAGTAGCAATCCTTATCCCTAAATGGATGAATGTAATGGGCTAGGATGGGTACTCTTTCGTGAGTTGAGATGAGAGTACTTAGTAGCAATCCTTATCCCTAAATGAATGAATTAAATGAATGTCCAACTCCGTGGGGGAGAAATGTCTAGCACCGATAGGATATGAAGATGGGTGGATACTCCTTCATTAGTTGAGATGTGAGTATTTAGTAGCAACCCTTAAGATGGGTGCCCCTTCGTTAGTTGAGATGTGGGTACTTAGAAATAATCCTTCTATCCCTTAACTCCGTGCCCACATAGGACTAGCTAGTGGTCTCTACCACGTACAGGCTAAAAGAATGACCCTACCTTAGGCAAGTGGGGATCCCTCATCTGGTAAGGGTTACTATCGGGATTCCAAGTCAAGCTCCATGGTCTATGTCGGTTAAGGCTCTTCCTCTACATTAATGAATAAATGAACTAGGGTCTCTTAAGTGTGTACTACTTGGGATAGGTGGTGGAACGGGACATTATCTAGACATTACACAAGTAGGCACTTAAGGGAGATCTTGGTGTGTCTTAGTAATGATAATGAATGAATGAGTCTTATTGGGCTAATTAATGAAAGTGTTGGTCTTTGAGCATGCTAATGTGAAAGTGAGTCGTAATGAATGGAATGTAAGTGCTTATGTTGAATTGAATGTATGTGATGATCTTATGTCATTAATGAATGAAGTTGTCTAAATGCATTAAGTTGAACGAACGATTTATGTTGAGATGTGAATGGAGCTTCTCTTGTTTAGCCTTAAGGATCACTTGGGTGTAGTATGAAGAGGTTGTATGGGCTGCCTCACCATGTCTTACTTAGGTGAGTCTTGGGATGACATTTGATGAGTGTTTTAGTTTTATGAAGTGACTTGTTGGCTTAAGCGCTTATATGTCTTATGCGATTAACTAGTGAAGGTTGAGGTATGCATGTTAACGACACTTTGTGTGACCTTAAGGTGGTGACTTAGTGTGGGTGATGATATGGGACGTTGCCCATACATTGCACAAAGGTATTGCTTAAGGGTTACTTAAGGTGGAGGTCCAAGGCAAGAAGGTAAAGGTAAATGTGTTATTTATGTTTATGATGTATTGTGAAGCATATGACTTTGTATTGTTGGTTGTGACTTGTAAGATGCCTATTATGTTGATGTCCATGAGATTTTATCAAAATGGCATGAAACCAGAACTTCCAAACAAATATCTTTTTTATCATGTCTTGCATATCCTCATACTTAGTACGTATGTTGTACTAACCCCTTTCTTCTATTTTACTACAAGTGTAGGTTGTGGTAAGTAAGAGAAGATTGTGCTTTGGAGTTGCTTGGATTGCTTTACTCTTCCAAGTCTTTGGTATGTCCTCAAGATTTGAGGACTATGTTTAGAAGTTTCTTAGTCATTGTAATAGACACTTAAGTTTTATTTCATTTGTTAAGGGCCGTGTCCCTTCGTACGTTTTAAGTTCTTGTCTAAGATTGGCTAAAGAGACTTAGTAGTTACGCTTGCGTATTGATGGTTTCAAATGTTGTTGACTCTTGAAGTTTTATGGTTTTATTGAATAAAAGTTTTAAATTCTTAGTGATTTTTATGATCTATGCGATAAATGAATGCTAAGGCTTGTATAAGACCTTCGAGAGGTTGAATACGCATGTAACGACTATGGGGTGCTCTCGGGTCATTACACGAATAACCAACTTAGGCCAAAAGCCTAAGTTGGGGGTGTGGTAACAAAGTAGGAACGTCAGAAGTGCAAGAAAAGTCTCCTTTAACAAAGAAAAGAAAAAAGTTGTGAAATAAAGTTATAAGAAATGTAAAAAGAAAGGGGGTTCCGAACAATCCATGGAAGTGATTAATGGGATGACTTATGAGCACTAAAGAAAATGATGAAAGAAGAGGAAAGGGAATTTTGAAAGCACCACATTTCACGAGGATGAAAGTCACTGAGCCTAAATGACCATACCATTGCACTCAGCCCCATTACAAGCCTTTAAAAGAACTTTTTGATCTTGAGTGAGCTAAAACAATTTTTGATTGGAAAATACAAGCAAATCTATGGGTGAAAGCATGCATTGCGTTCTTCTTTGTGAGAGTGAGCGTTGCATTTGATTCCGAAACTTTAATTGACTAAACCATTTTGTGTGAATATGGAATCATTCTTTGTGTAAGGGCATTTGAATATCTTTGTTGAGCTCGAACTTGCATTTGAAGCAAGCATAGTCAGCTTGAGAATCTTTGACAATGGTGTGTCACAAGTCACAACTGGAGTCTTTGAGTATACAATTGATCCTTGTATGAGTAAGTTGAGCCTTGTTGTGCACATTCATTATTGAGTCTTGTGTAGCACTGTTTTAGAGATCCTTTTTGAACTATTGAACTTGATTTTTACTTGAGGACAAACAAAAGTTTAAGTTGGGGGTGTTGATGAGTCCACAATTTGGATTCATTTAAGGCTAATTTTAATAGAATTAGTGTCCTCAAATGCATATTTTATTTCAATAATTGATGTAAACCCTTGACTTTCAGGTATTTGGAGTTAGAGACAAATCATGGACACTATTGGGCAAAAAGGAACAAAGAAAGCCTTAGGAATGAATAAAACAAGGCTTGATGATTTATGATGTCGTTCGGTGAATGGTCATTATCATTCAGCGAAACACCAAATCGCCAAGATACCGCCTAAAGTTACAGAACGATGGAGCTAAAATGGGGGAAAATTCGGTGAGTAGCAAACGTATTCAGCGTATCGCCGATCTATTCGGCGAAGGACAACTAGGTCGCCAAAAGTACGAAAGAAGATACAAGCAAGTGCTGATAGGCTTGATGAGATGATAATGGGTGAATTGCGGAGTCATTCGGCAATACCGACCTAAATCGCCTAAAGGTACAGTAGCCAGACCAAGAAAAAGCAAAAAATGAAGGCGAGATGAAGAGCAATCGGTGAATCACTAACCCGTCAGCGATACCCGACTTACTTCGCCGAGTAGCCATGAGTAGTGTTATTTCAGACTTTTTTAAATTAGTTTTGGCTAGAGAGAGAAATTCATTCAGAAAGAGAGAAAAAAATTATTTAGAGAGAAAACACTACCAAAGGGTTGGAGGAGCAATTTTAGTAATATTTTGAGAGAGATTTTGTAAGAGAGAAGATTATCAATTGAATTTCATCTATAATTCTCATTTTGTAACCAACTATGGGGTGATAATTAATTTTGATCTTTTTATTTTTGAGATGAGTCGCTAGTACCCTTTACTTGGGGTTTTGATCATGAAGCCAATTGTTGAATTTACTTAATGGGTGTTTGTTAATAGCAATGAATGGTGCTAATTTGAAGTGGGTCTAAGTTGTTGCTGTGTTTGAAGATTGAATGGTGTTACTTTGTGTGTCAATTTCAGTGTTGTGCACTTGCTCGAGAGAGAGGTTTGAGACCAAGGTGACAATCTTAGCGTCCTTAGTAGTGTGTTTCCTTAGTTTCATCTTGAGAGAGTGAAACAAGGAACCCTTCCTTTGTATCCAGCTCGAGAGAGTGGATTTGATGAGGGTAAAGAGCTGGGCTTCATTCAATTAGTTTTGAAGTTCGAGAGAATTCAACATAGAAAAGGTAATTGTATGAGAGAAAGTTACTTTATATATGATTTGATCTACCCACAATAAATTAGTCCATTATGAGTAGTAATGTTTACCCATTTTGTTGAGATTCAATAATTGGCTGATCAATTCTCCGAGTTTTACTCTAATATTTGATTGCTTGTGTTGAGCTATAAGTTTGAATTGGTAGTTAAAACCCGGAATTTGAGATTTGAATATTAATTGTGCAAGAATGTTTGATTGAACAGATTGTCATTATATTTTTATTAAAGTAATTTGAAGGAGGCACTACTCCCTATGGGATAGACCCCAACTCACGTAGTTGGGTGATTATACTGAAGAACGATCATTGGAATTTAGTATTGGATGAAATGCCACTTGATACGTTAATCACCTATCCAATCCACGGTTCATGGACATGCCATTTTCCATCACCGAGTCTGCTTTTCCCCAGGGCTAGCCTGCTATTATTTTTGGCTAGCTGAAGAGCCACTTGGCAACTCGCCGAGTGCTCTTGGCGATCATCAACCTATCTTTTCTTCAGCTTTGTTTGCTCCTTTTATCTCGGCAATGTCCTTGCCTTGCTCTTCTGCCTTCATTGCTTCAAACTAGCATTTCAACATCAGTTTAGAGCATAAAATAGGCACTTAGGACACTAAAACTCTATATATTAAGTCCCAAATGAGTCAAAATCCTCGACTCATCAATGTTACAGACATCAAACCTAAATTTCTTGTATCAAACCTTATTGGGGTTTTAGCAACCCATGACAAAAAGTAAAGCAATTATACCTCTCATAAAAGTAGCCATAAGTAACATGATCTTAAGCAATTACAATCAAAACAACTTTGAATTCAACTTCAAATTTTTAATTTGAAGAACAAGGTTGAAAAACACCAACAAATACAATGTGTTCTTCCTAAGGGTAAATATTTCTCTCACTATTCAGCTCTAAAAATCTCACAAGAAAAACTCTCCGAAAAAACTTTTATTTTTCTCTCCTTTGAGCTATTTATAGTTTCCCAAAATTTGACTTGTAACTCAACACGCTACCATTTGAGCAATGTAAGTCAGACTTATTTACTACATTCGGAAAATCACCTATAATGCTTTAGTTCAAATTTCGTGCTCTAGGCTTCAAGTGTTTGAACCTCAACGCCGAGCTTGTTCAAGTCTATCTTACATATTCGACATATCACCGAGTACCACCTTAATTCATCTTCCGAAACTTCGATTTATCTCCTTGCATTGTTTATTTTTTTGATGGATAACAAGGTTGCCTTTCTTATTTGGCAAATCATCATTACTCTTGGAGTTCCTTGATCTTCCTTGATAAATACAAATATTGTACACTATCACTTTGGGTGAGGTCATTCTCACTAGGAGGTCGACCTTTCTTGTTTGTCGATCATCAATGTATAGTTTGCACTTTAGTTTGCATTTTGTGGTCATTCTTTCAAACATCCATCCTTCTATTTTCAATTATCCTTCATAGGTGCAAATCATAAAAAATATCATCTGAATAGGACATTATTAGGCATTGAGGACACTTAATATTGAGCTAAATAGGCCTTAAATAAGTGCATATCTACCACTTATCAAAAAAGACCCATATCCCCTAACTTTAACCTACCAGAGTGGTCATACAAATTGACATACAATCTGTATAAACCTTTATAGACTGTACTTGTAATCTATTAAAATAGTTACTGGAGACCAGGTTCTGAATCAATTTCTACAAACCTCTCTACGACCCCCTTCTGCAGACTGTAGAAATTTCTATGTTGTGTATACATAACCTGTAGACTAGGACCTTTAGTTTACAATGAAACCTTTATTTATCTGAGGTGTTACCTCAACCATACAAATGGGTGTGTAGGATAAGCCCCTACAAACTCCATCTAAACTACTAGAGAAGTGTCAGTCAAAACCCTCTTCTTCCAATAAGCCTCATCTCTAAAGTACTCGACTTTGATTTGTCAAATATCATGATAAGAAGCGGAAAGGATATAAACATCTGACTTTGTAACCAAAGATACCACTTCCTTACGTCACATATAGGTGATAATCCAATGAAAAGGCAAGGAAGTCTGGTTTTACTTGTCCCCCAAGGCTATTTCCGGCTTAATAATTTCCCCCCTAGATTCATCTTCCCTCCTTCAATGATAGATCCAAATTATGCCGCATTTGGATGAAAAAGAATGGACTCATTTTGTCATGGCATCAATGAGCTACTAGTAAAGCCAAACCATTACCATGCAGCTATGTTGATATCATTCTTTTCAATAATAGCCACATCCTTAATCTATAAAGGCATAACATCGGTCAAAAATGGGGAAAATCACCCCAACAATCTTTAAAATGAGCTCACTATTTTATTGGCCAAAGAATTGTGACTCATCATCATAAATTAAATTTTGTTATTAATGTGAGTTTTCCCCCACTACAGTACTTTAGCTCACACCTCCACAATAGTGATCGGGTAAGGCTAGACCTTCTTTTTATTTCCCTTCAGTGGAAACTTTGCATATCATCATAAAACTCCCTAACCGATTTTGGAACATATGGGTCTCAAGGTCTAGTGAATTTCTCAAACATGTGGAACTTGAATGTTTTACAGATCATTGTTTGTCTGGAAACCACATTATCAGTGAATAATCTTGTAATGACCATCCATTTCATTTTGTTTATTTTTCAATCATTCCTATCTTTAGAGGTTTCTTATAGTGAATTTTGGTTGCGATCGCGGGAGGCTCTGGACCATAAGTGTCGCATTCACGTTAAGTAGTCCACTTTTGGAAATGTTGGAACAACTGGCCCTCCGTGTTTGCAAGGCTTTCTTAACATTCATGGGGACCTTTTCTCACACGGTCCCTAATCGCAAGACTTGGACTCCACATTCAAAAAGAGCTTTTGGGACTGATCTTTTAAATTGAGATTAGTCATGCATATACTTGACTTCTCACTTTCATTTGGAAATTTTTGGAGTTGGGTAACTACAAATTGAGTGATTATATGTGCAAGAGGTTTATATTTGATGTGGCTACACATTAGAGTATTCGTGGAATTGTGGATAAATTTACTTTGAAGTAATTTTAACCGTGAAGGGGCTTCCTATCTTTTTTAATTGGTCTTTTTGTTAAGTGTATGTGTTTGGGCTATTTCGTGCATGAAATTAAGTCCCAATTAAAGATACAAGCTTAGTTAGTCTATTAGGACCTTTTGATGGATTCACTATTGATATTCCCAGTATCGATCCCACATTCCTATTTTTACTTGATTTTTTCATATGTTTCCAATTATTCTGACTTTAGTATCTAAACATCAATAATGATGTTGACATCAATAATTGGGTTAGATTCAGAGCAATATTGATCGGTGTTGAGGTAGGCCCTCAGTTTACTTTCTTGATTGAGCTTCTTTGATAATGTTTAGTATAGAACCCATGTCACTTTTATTTTATTCCCGGGTAATTGTTTTTTCTCTTTATTCAATCTTTTCATGATTCTGTAGGAGTCTTGTGCTTATTGTGGGTTTTGGGATTCATAGATTAAAGCATGTACCTTCACTTATGAGTAGAATATTTTGCTTATCCTAGTAAAGATTAATACTTCGTGGCTATAGACTAGGATGGACCTTAGGTAATTTTGATTGTGTTTTACCACCCTCGTAGTTATGATATTCTCCATGTGGGGTTTGTATTTGGTTGTTCTCCCTATGTTGGTGCTTGTGACTTTGATTGTTCATCATACCCATGGAATGGTCTTAGCTGTTCTCAGTCATGGACTGGATTGGTATGTTTCGGGTAGGGGTTATTGATGAGTTTGGGATTTCGACTCATTTAGTGATTGTTTTTCATAGTATTAGTGTCCTCAATGCCTATTTTTTGCTCTAAACTGATGTTTAAATGTTAATTTGCAGCTATGAAGGCAAAATAGCAAAGCAAGGACATTGCAAGGCAAAAAGGAGAGAAAAAGCTGAAGTTAATGAAAGCTGATGATCGCCAAGGCCACTTGGCGAGTCGCAGAGTGGCGCTTCAGGTCACCTAAAGTTACAATATACTAGTACTTGGACAAGGGCAATTAGGTGATAGAATGTTTCCTTCAGTGACACGCTGATTGGATCGGCGAATGTAACGTCCCTAAAATGAAATAGGAAGAACTAGAGTCTCACTTGTGTTTTAGAAGTTGTTAACTTGTTAAAATGATGAAATATGGCTTTTGAAGTTTCATTTAAAGATTTTTGAGGTCAAACGTCAAGAGACAACCATGACGTTCGGAAACTAGTCTTTTGAGCCAGTGTGTGCTAGTGTCTTGTATTTGGAGTTTGGTGTGTTGTTTGAGGTCTTAAACTCATAGAAGTGACTTCCATACCTAGGACATCATGTATATGGGTTAAACGTCTGGGTACAACTCCCCTAAGATCAATTAAGGGTCCTTGGGGAGGACCCTAAAGCCTAACCCCAAGACTGCCCGTAAAACAAAAAGCAGTCAAAAGATGGGTGACTTACGGATGGCCATCTATGGCCAGTAGGTTAGTTGACGCCCTGTAGGTCTTGCTCCGTAGGTCATGACTTAGTCTAGCGAGCCTTAGCTCCCATTACCAAGTCTCAGTCCCAAACGACAAGCCGACAACACACCCCACCAACCCACCTACGGTCCGTAGGTGGTGGGACGTAGATGGGGCCTGTATTGCTGTCCAGTTTCGGCCAAGTGAAGGGTGGTTTGGTAAAATACCCCTTTGCTTGGTTAAGTGTATGGACGTTTTCTTTAGGTTTATTTAGGTATTTTAAGAGTATTAAAACATTAAAAAGGTATTTTAGAATTTATTCTTCATATTTCCCAAAAACAAAACCCTTCCCTCCTAAAAAGGTTCTTACTAGAGCTCCATTGAAAGTCAAGGTGAAGATCAATCTAGGGTTGGGGATTTCTAGGAGATTTCACTTTAATTTCGTGGGATTCAGCAAGACTGAGGTAAGGTGATCCTTTATCTAAGGCAGGCTTCACCCTAGAGTCAATTTCAAAATAGTTTTCAAGTTTCCAAAGTTTATGAAATACCCTAATTCTTACTCAAACTCATGGGTTCTTGAATCAAACGATTCCAATTGATAAGTTATGATTATGTTGATGTTTAATTGATGATTTTAAGATGAAAAACTCTATGAACCCATGATTTCACTAAACTCATAAATTTGTCTTATGAAGTGGGTTTTATGGTTATGATTGAATGATGATGGAATTGTTCTTAGATTGCATTGTATTATTGATTTCTATTGTTGTTTATACCTAATTATGGTGAATTGATGAGGAATTGAGTAATGGTGATTATGGCTTTGGAGAATGGTAAGTTGACCTAACTTCATGTTGTAGTAGAATTGTTCTTGTATGGATTGATCCACTTGAAAGGTGGAGGTGGTTACATATTGAATGTATTTTGATCATGGCCATGACGGCATTAGATGGTGCATTGAAGTATTATCATGTTATTATATAAATGGATGGATAATTTGAAGATGTTTATGTGATCTAAATGGTGGTCTTGTATAGATTGTAAATGTGTGGTGATTGATAGTATACTCTTTCTCTCTCTCTCTTAACACTCATGAAATGAAGATGATGGAATGTGAAGTGGCTTATATTGTAGAATGTGATCTCTTGACTTGGTAGACTTAGGTGCCTCTTCTTGATAAATGAAAAGCTTAGTTGAATATGAATCAATAGGCTACGGTATTCCATTCATATATGAGTGGTGAATATGTATTGAATTGATAGGCTTTAAGCGTTCTTTTCATAAATGATCTACTGTAATGAAAACTCTAGAATTGATAGGCTAGTGGCATTCCTTTCATGAGTATAATAATGTAATGTGTGATCATGAATCGATAGTTTAGTTGAATTCCTTTCATGTAGACCCTAGATCTATCCTTGAATGTACCATGGATCTATAGGCTTATAGCATTCCTTCCTTGGTAAAGATGTATCATAGGTCGATAGGCTATGCCATTCCTCCCTAATACACTAATGTAATGTGAATGAAATAATCTATGGAAATGTAGGCTAAGCACCGAGTGGATGTGGTTAAACGGAAACTCTCCCAATGTTAGGCTAGAGTTCCAATGAACATCTTCCTATCCCATAACTATGTGCCCGCATATGATATTGGCCAGTGGATCCAATGTGCATCCAAGCTAATACTACCAGTCTTCCTTCGGCAAGGAGACCACCTTTTTCAGTGTGGGGTAGAATACCGAATTCCATGTCTAGCTTGCATGGTCTATGTCGGTTAATGCCTATTACCATCATGTGGGATATGAACTGTAGTTACTTGATAGGTTCTACAATGTGTAGGTAGTAGTATGGGATGCTATCTATACATGGCACAAGTAAGCTTTGAAGGTGCTAAAGTGAGTTCCCTAAGTCTATATGACTAAAGTGTGAAGTCCTCTAAATGCTTGAATGTATCCTAAATGACCTAATTAAGAATGTTGACTTATTATCTAAAAGAAATGATGAATGAGTAGCTTATATTGATGAAATGAGTACTTAGCATGTTATGTTGAAATAGAAAGGTCCTTGTCTTTTGTAGCCTTGAGGAATACCTAGGTGTGGTATGACGAGGTTGTATGGGTGGCCACTTTATGTCTTACTTAGGTGTGTCTTAGGGTAACTTTAGATAGAGGTCCTAGGTAGGTCGAATGACTTACTTGACGAATGTGCTTATGTGTTGCATATTAGTACTAGTTGAGCATGAATACTTGTAACGTGAAGCATGTTGAATGGTGAGTTCATTTTTAGTGATCTTAATATGTCACCTTGGTGTGGGTAGTGGTATGAGACGCTACTCATACATTGCACCAGGTGTAACATGAAGGTTACTTGAGGTGGAGGCTAAACGTAAAAAGGTAAAGGTTTATGTGTGGTTTTGACTAAAGGTGATGTATGTGACTTTATATGTTGGTTGTGACTTATATCATGCCTCTTGTGATTAATGTTCATGAAGTTTACTAAAATGGCATACAAGCATGACTTTCAACAAAATGTCCTTTTTTAGCATGTTTTTGCATGGTCATCATACTTAGTACATTTTGTGTGCTAATCCATATTTCTTCTATTTTTCTACAAAGTGTAGGTTCCGGCAAGTGATAGCATTCTCTAATGAAGCTTGGGATTAGAGTTCTCTCAAGACGTATCTTGGTATGTCCTCATATGTCGAGGACAAGGATTCCTATTGTTTCTAGCTTTTATGTTAAGACTTTTGTAATAGACTTTAGTATTTTTGATTGTATAAAGGGTCGTGACCCTATTTTGCTATGTTTGTCCAAGTATGGCCATGTGAGACTTAGTCTTCCATTGTGTCTTTGAAAGTTGTTTAACGAGATTTTAAATAGTTGGTTTTAAATAAAGTTTTAATTCCGCACTATTTTCTATTGTCTATGCAATGAATGAGCTAAGAGGCTTGTATTAGACCTCTTTCAGGTCGAGTACATTGTGTTACGACTAGGGGGTGCTATCGGGTCATGGCAGCGAATGAGTCTCAGTTCGCCGAAACTTACACCACAATTGGTGAATATGCAAGAAACAATGGCGATGAGAAAAGACATGAGGCGCATCGTCGAATAGGTCGACGAGCCTGATTTTGATCACCTAAAGTCACAATACAAAATGGGTGATAACTCAAGCCAAAAAGGCGATAGAGGGGAGCATTTGGCGGGTCACAAACTAGGTCCTACGCTTGACTTATACTGCCGAATGACCTCGAAGGAAAAAATCTAGAGAGTACAAATTGATTTTTAAAGAAGATAAAAGAGGATCTTGACATTGTTAGACTCAAAACATTTGATTAAGACACAATTTTTTAAAGTTTTCAAGCAAAATTTGAAGTTGGGTGTTGATCCCAAGTGGATTTCAAGCATTGTAAAGACGGTATATTCGGTACTCATCTTTTGGCGAATATAATTGGTAATATTTTTCTTTGATTGCAATGTGTGGCTAAAACCCCCATTCAGGGTGTGTGATTATGTGATTAATTGTCTCAATTAGCTTATGGATGTTAGTAATTACTGATCTAATTGTTGTTTTCAAGTGGGTTCGATTAGTAATTGAGTTTTAATTCATGAATTGTATCTAAAAGAAGAATTCTAGGCTAGTATTCTATGCATGTTTGAGAAAGAGGTTTTTGAATTAAAATTATCAATTGATGATTATAGCGATTGGGTTGTTGCAGGATCAGCTTGAGAGAGTGAATTCTAAATTCGATCCTACCCATCTAGCTCGAGAGAGTAGATAAATGAGGTTTTGGGTTGCTTATAATATGATGCTTGTTGAGGTTCAACAGAACTCACTTGATTCTTGATAGTTGATTGAGAGATGAATATTACATCTAATTCCTTGCCTACTCGCTGAGACTCAACGAATTTTGGTTTTTAGTAATCATCCATAAAGCGAAATTGGCAATCAATAGATCACATTCCCAAGGATCCCTCTTCTATTTGATTACTTCTGTATTTTCGTAGCTGTTAATTGACAAACGTTTTTCCCCCATTTGACACTTGTTGTCAACTCCTTAAATTTAATCTAATCATTTAGATAATTTTATTCCTACAACTGATTAGAACAAGTCTTTAACTTCGTTATTGAATTCTTTACCGTATCACTCATGTGGGATAGAACCCAACTTTTCGTTGGGTTTATACTAGATTGTGATCGCCTACACATAATATTGGATGAAATTTTGTTGAGTGTTATCAGTGGTCCCTGGAGATATTTCCCTTTTTTATTGGTAAGAGACCTCTTATTTAGTTCAATCGCTTTTTTAGTGGTTGGTCGAGGTTGTATACAAGGACCATTTTGATCACATGTTACTACTCTTCCCTTTAGTAGTTTTTTTTAGTTGTTTGACTATTTGACTTGTGTGCATTGTGCTAGTGATGGCATGCATTGCATTATTTGTTCGTTCTCATGGATTTTTCTGTATGATCTGACTCATGCATTAGTATATTTATCGTTCATGATGAAATACTGTTTTAATCAGCTTTAATCCTAATTTTTTTTTGATAGGAGTCGTATAACTTGGATCACTTAATTTTTTAGTTTTTGAAATTATGAGGCATCTTAGACGTTCTCCATTCCCACTATAGTATCATGAGGCATCAGGGATGCGCTTAGTATTTAGTTGACTAGCTTGCACATCGACACTTTTTTTTAGTATTATTTTTGGCTACATTGAGATCCTCTTCAGAGTCGACACACCCTTGGGTAACCCTTACTTGTATAGAGGCTTACGCTCCTATAGTGGACTATCAAGGTGGATTACCTTGATGTACTAAGATCCTCTCTAGAGTTGACACGCCCCTGAGACACAAGTACAAGCTGGGCTAGGAGTGGACTTACTGGCAAGTCGGCGAGGAATGTCTCGTCACTCTTTCTAGTTGGGCTTGTAGTTTACTGTGGTCACAGTTACTTTGGCTGGGAGCCTAGCTTTCACTTCTTAATTTCAGATTTTCGGCACTTACCATATAGTCCTATTGCATCCTCTCCCCTGATATATGTTGTCTGTCACCAATATACTTGTTTGTTTATTGTACCTTCTTATTTATAGGGGTCGACAAGGTTATGTTTATTGTTTGTACCTTCCAGGATTATGGTGTCCAGTTTGTTTATTGATGAACTATATAATGTCCTCTATAATTGTTATAGTGTTAGAAAATATGCTTTTACCTTATAATTATTGTTTTGGGTGCTCTTGGCCTTGGGTTATTTACTTGGTATCTTAGTTGGTTGCGAATTGGTTGGTGGCTTGTGTTTCATGTACATTGTTGACTTGGCATCTATTTTATTGTATCTTGCTTCTACTCTTTATTGTGTATCAATTTTAGGATCTCCATTGTAGTTACTTGTGGTATGCTCTCCTTAGTGATTTTTATTTATATTTGTGTTATCTATTAAGCTCAGTCCGCTATTGCCTACTAAGTACCATATTTGGTACTCATACTACACTTCTTCCCCTGCACATTATATTTTGAGTTATCACCGTTAATTTTTGAGTAATGTGGAGTAGCTAGGGGTTTTGGAGATTAGGTTGAGCTCTAGGCTTTCGAAGCTACCGGTTTCCATCTACTTTGTCTAGGCTTAGTCTTTCTATTGAGTTCATAGACAACATATATTTATGTTGTTTTTTTTAAAGCCTTTTACACTTATATTGGATAATGTTCAACTACTGAATGATTTAAGCTCTGTGGGTGTTTGTTGTATAGTTTTCTTTGGATTCTCCTTCATTTGCTTTTCTTTAATCGTTTTTCTTGTTGTGGTTGACTTTGTTTGGTAGTTCATTGGTTATGACTTCGGGCTATAGGATAAGCTTACCTACTAGTGGGGTGAAGTAGGTAACATGATACCTAAGAAATTGGGTCGTGAAAGATTGGTATCAGAGCTCTAGGTTGACCAACATTATTTGTATGAATGTATATTCCTAGTAGTCCTATGAATCAATGTAGATATGTCAATATCCTATCTGCAGGAAACTTTGGGGGAATTCATAGGATAATGATATATATTGTTTGTTACAAAATAGGTACAGTTCTCTGTGGAGCAGGTGTTTCTCCGAGAAGTGTTGGGTTGACTGGTCCCCAACTAGGTTCATCATCTATTTATGACTATGTGTTGGAATTTCAAGACTAGGATATGAAAAACCCCACGTTATTCCCTTTAGATCAGGAGTTGAGTTAAGGGTTCATTAGAGGGTTGGCTTTGCCATTTTGGTCAGTGTCAAAGCATCTAATTTAAGTAGGGTCTACATTACCCCAGGTTTTGGGTCATATAGGGGTTGTAGAGAAAGTGTGCCTTGATACCTATAGATAGAGTTGTAAGAGGCCTTTCCATCGGTACATTAGTGACAACATTCAAATTGGAGGTGAGTATAAGTTCATCGAAATCATTTTTCTTCTTACCCTATCAGGCGCAAAAAGATAGCATCTCAAGATCCAAGGAGATTTGAAGTAGGTCATAGTGCCTACTATATGTAGAGCTCAACACAAAATTCTCATTATGGTCATTTTAGACCTTGAGGTGTTGGGCCACAAATTACTCTAGTTAGGCCATCACACCAAGTTTTTTTTAACTTATAGTTGTAAGGAAGGCGGAAAGGTAGGACACATAGCCCAATGAACTTGACTAGAGTATGTTCTATGTTTGGAAGATGTAGACAAGGTAAGTCAATGTGATCTCATAATAGGCTTCACAATATGATGGTTTCAATGATTGCGGAGGGCATGACTACCGGTCTCAAGAGTGCCCTATGTGAGAGTTGCTTTTTTAGGCTATGCAAACATCTTATGCTTCCTAGGATAGGGTGGTCATACTTAGTTTCACCTTTTTGGAATTTGGTCATCAGTCTATAGCTTGTTCCATACATGGAACAATGATTAGAGCTATTCGGTTAGATCATTCTCATGGGCTGCCAACACTGATGGTCAATGTTGGTTTCTTTAGTTTTTTTGGTGCTACATCTAGTGTTCAGGTTGAGGTCGGGCATAATCCTTCCAGTGCTTATGCAGGCCGACTTAAGACTGAGGATCAAGTTATCCCTTATTTTAATATGGCCGTGTGTTATACCTTTAGTACCTAATTGTTTGATTTGAGGTTTGGGATTTTGTTTGTCCCTTGTAGTAGATATTTTATAGTAGTGGATCATTAAGGCCTTGTTGATTCAATTTGGAGTGGTGGTTGAGTACCTCCCCATGTTGTTACCTTTAAAACCTTGTTTTTGTTGTGGCCTTAGGATGGTTGATTTACCTTTTTTCCACCCTTCTTACATCTTCTTCTCTCATGCCAATCCTTGTTTAATAGGTGGCTAGACCAGCTTTGCCTGATTTGAAATTTGTGTGTTATTTGGCCTATTTGTCTTAGGAGGTTTGCTTAGTTATGTGTCATCCCTTTTGAGTAGTAGTTGGGACACTAATAGTGTTTGATGTTTTGTGATGGGCAGGTACCTTCCTTAGTAAAATTAGTCCTTTATTGTTTATTTACTTCTTTGCCTTATTCTTTTCTCGATTCTAGACCTGCGTTATTGTTCGTTTAGCTTCTTTTAGATTCATTCTCTTCCTCTAGTCTTGGGGTTTTGTTATGGCCTGCTGGAAATTTTAGGTATGATCCCTTTTTGTGCATGGATTTTCTATTGTGTTGGTGTCACGACAGTACCCAAGGGTACCCCCTAGATGTAACATGGCGTATAGAACCCCGAAAGACTCTATACAAGCCACTTAGCATATCATAACATAAAGTAGTAGAACAATAAAGAGTAAAACAATATTTGAGTCCAAAACATCGTTATAGAAAAGCGGAAGTCTCACTCATCTCTCAACATAGCCATCTATTACAATTGAATGAAAGTGGGTCTAGCCCATACATCATGTTAAAAAAAAAGGAAATACGAAAGTGAAACTACAATAAGGAAATTCCGTCCTCAAACCATGAGGGCTCACCGATCTCGAAAAGAGATCAAAATCAGAGCTCTAGCCACTAGAATGGAAACCCTGCCTGTCGGACCCTACATTTGGGAGAATGTAGGCAAGAGTATGCGTTAGTACAAAAATACACGAAGTATGATAACTATGCATGGAAACGTTTAAACATGCTAAAATGGACATTTCATTTCATGATAAGGAATTTACAAAGTTTAAACATCGTAGCGGAAATAGTTGGAAAAAATAGTTAATAACATCATAGTCAATGGAAACTAAATCATCTTTATGTCTTTGAACACATATGAGATACTTCCTTAAGTAACCTTAGTTCATTAGTCATCTTTTTGTGGTAGAATTAGCCTTAACCGACATAGAGACCATGTGAGATAAAATATGATCACCCGGTGTCTCCCACAACGAAAAGTATTGTTTTACTTGGCTAAGGTAGAACCATGAACATTTAACTTTAGTGGATCCACTACCTTATCAACCTATGGGGGCACATAGTTATGGGATAAGGAGGTTACTAATAAAAACCCGACCTCTACTCACGGGAGAGCTTCCATCTCATGAAACTTCATCTAGAAACCCGGCCTCTACTTGCGAGAGAGCTTCAATATCAAGGTCAATATCCACTTAGTGCTAAGCTTAATTCCCACGGAATGTTATTTTTTTTACTTATTCTCATTATCCATGTAAAGGCTTGTCATTCTGCCAATCCACTTGTTCATTAGGATATCTCTTATTCATTCATTCAATTAGGTGAGAATAACCTTTTAACCTAAGAATCCTTTCTATGTGAGAAAGCCTTTCACATCATGGTTGTAAGTGTTTTATGAGAATATCCTTTCAACAACACAACAACAACAACATTGGCACTTTATTCTCAAAGCACCGTCAAAGCATTACATAGGTTTCATAAGATCATGCATAAACTCATACTTTTCCCTTTCAAAGTTCAAAGGTACTTCAAATCACCAAATCTAGAATTCTAGAGTTAGATGGGGATTTTATCATAAACTCAAGTAATTCTTACTTCGTGCTTTAGATCATAAAACTCATCTTTCATAATCAACAACCCAACTTAATGAGATCACAATTTGGAAAAACATGGGGGTTTGCATGGGTTCATAGGGGAAACATCATAAAAGCATTGTAAATAATCAATTCATGAATATTTAAATATAATTCAATCATTAAGATCAATAATAAAAAGAACCCATGATGTTTGAGGAAAACCCTAGCTAATTCGGGAATCCTACCATTTAAAATATAAGAATTTGGGGACTCCACGGGTGTAAGTAATACATGGATGAAATCTACCATACCTTAAGTCCAATTGCATATCTTCAATGGAAAATTTGGATCCTTATCATGGAACCCTACTTAAAATCTTCTTGTTCTACAGAGAGAATATTTGAGAGGAATTGGTTTTCTTTTGGGATTTAGGAAGAATGAATTAAATGGGGGATTTTGGGGGTTAGAAGTACTTATTTAGGTTGTCAAGGTGTAGGCAAAACAAAACCAATTCAATTTAATTAAAATCGGAATAGACCCATATACCCTTAAAAATAACTGACAGCCCACGACCGATGGACCGTGGATGGACCTATGGTCCGTCCTTGTTTGCCGTGATTCGTGGTCAGTGGCTCAATTCTGGGGATTCAACCTACGGACCCTCAACCACGATCCGTGGTTTGACCAATGGACACTTGCTAAGGACGTGGTCTTGAGGTCTAAACTGACCTAAGGTGACTAATCCACGGACCCCTACTTATGGTGCGTGGGTCTGTCCACGAGCCGTGGATGGCACCTGCAACTTTCTAGAAATCTGCCATTTGCCCCTTTTTGGATACGGTGTGTATAGTATCTCCCCCATAGGACCATTCGTCTTCGAATGAGATTTAAATTGGGTTTGAAAGAGTAGGAGAGGATCTAACAACCTAACCTACTATGCAATGCAATCAACTAAGGAGGATTTATCAACTCCAAGCTAGGATGTTCTCAAAACATCAAAAGAGGGGTGAACTAACTCTATTAGCCCACTATGCATGCAACACACCGAAATAAGGAGAAAACATCAATTCCAAACTCATCATACACAAATGCTTCAAAAAAGAAGTAGGAACTACTTCTAGCAACCCAATATGCATAAAATTCAAAATTTCTCATGTCTATGGAGAAACTTCCTTCTCCAAACTAAAAGCATGTTCAACACAATCTTATGGAGCCTTTATGCAACTCATTCTCAAAGAGCATAACAAATACATGTTCAACAATCATCTCTTGTAGTCTATAGGCAACTTATACTCAATGCACAACAACATGAGGAAAATAAATCATACATGTCATTGGTTTCAAAATTTAAGCTTTAACATGAACATGCATAATCATAAGGAAATCATGGAAACACATAAATCACACTTGACTCACAAGACATAAAACAACTCAAGAGGAACTCATTACCTCAAGCTAGAGTAAGAGTAGAAGGAAAAATATGAGGATATCGGGATTGCATATGAGCCTCGGCCTCCCAAGTAGTACCCTCAACTAAATGATTACTCCATAGCACCTTCATGGAGGCAACTTCCTTGTTTCTTAACTTTTTGCCTAGTCTAAAATCTCAACTGGTACCTCCTCATAAGCAAGATTCTCTTTAACCTCTAAACCCTCTAAGGAAACTATGGATATTCGATCCCCAACACATTTCTTCAACATAGAGACGTGGAAAACCGGATGCACCGATGCCAACTCATTTGGAAAATCTAACTCATATGCAACCTTGCCAACACGCCTCAAAATCTCATATGGGCTTACAAAATGGGGACAAAGCTTCCCTTTCTTCGCAAACCTCATAACAGCCTTCATGGGTGAAATTTCAAATAAACAAAATCATAAACCTCAAATTCAAGATCTCTCCTCCTGACATCGGCATAAGACTTTTGCCGAATTTGGCCCATTCTCAACCTCTCTCTAATAAGCCAAACTTTCTCAATGGCTTCATAAACTAGCTCGAGGCATGTTCACCCAGCTCAAACCAACCAATATGAGATCTACACCTCCTACCCTAAAGACCCTCAAAGGGAGCCATACCAATACTCGAGTGATATATATTATTATAGGCAAATTCTATTAATGTTGAATGGTCGTCCCAATTACCCATAAAATCAATCACACAAGCCCTCAACATGTCCTCCAAAGTCAGAATATTACGCTCCGCTTGTCCATCGATTTAGGGATTAAAAGTCGTGCTAAGCTTAACCTTGGTACCAAGACCCTTTTGGAATGACTTCAAAAATTGAGAAGTGAATTGGGTACCATATGTTTAACGACGTAATCAAAGACACGACTTCCAATTCAGGAGTCAACGATTGAGTGCAGTAATATAACCCAATCGAATGGGTTGGGGCCGAGTCCCAATGGAGTGGTTGCAAGAATTAATAGAAAAGTAAAATTATGTTCTAATCAATCATAGCTATAACATTAACGAGTAAAAGCATATTAAGTAAAAAAAGTGACACGAATGTCAATTACCAATGGGGGTTTTTGTATTCAACTAATTAACAAAAACAACAAACAGATAAAGATGCGAGACAGGGAGACGGAATTCTTGGGATGTAATAGGAATATGGGATAAAATATACTATTGGGTTAATGCTATTGATAGTAAATCGCTGCATATTTGTAACTAGGCTAGACTTTAGTGGAGGTAAATTCTCTCTCGAGCAACTTACCTTGAATCAACTCGGTTTCTCTCGAACATCAAGTAGCAGCACTTAAGCACAGCCTCCACCTTTGCCCATTCACTCTCTCGAGTTGAACCCATGACGACCAAATAACCTCCGGCTATTGATTTAGTAGTCTTAGTTTTAAAACCTCTCTCTCGAGCAAGCATTAAACACTAAGGTGAAATCGTATTTGCAACTACAATCCCATTAAGTTCAAACACAAATACTAAATGAAATCACATTTAAATAGCAAATAGACTAACAATAAGCAATACCCAAAGGGAATTTAACCCATATTTACAAAATCACACCCCAAGAATTGGAGTTTTAGCTAGACATGAAAAAGAGATAGATATCAATACTAACAAGTGTTTCCATCAAGTGGGTACGATAGAAGATGTCGTCTAGGATGAAGATTCTTCGATACCCACTTCTAATTTCTTGGAGTTGAAAAGCTTCAAAACCTTCAAGCTCAAGAACAATGTCTACCAAAAACTCTAAGAACTAAAAATTGAAAATATTCTAAGTCTCAGTAATTCTCTCCAACTTCATACTAAGCTAAAAAATCAAATAGGTATTTAAAGTTTTCAAAAAATTTGTGCTGCAAAGGACCACTCAACGCAGTTAGTTGAGATTGCTGATACACTCGGCGACCCACCCTTTGGTCTGGTTCATCACCTTTTAACTTTTGCCTTCAACATCTTCGCGTTTTGATTCATTGGGCGACAAGAAACTTCTTTGTGGAATTGCTCGGCGATGGGCGTACTGCTCCCTTTCCTCACAGACTTGATCTTTTCCATAGGGCTCAGCACACTGTAACATTAGGTGAGATTTGAGCTTTTCGGCGATTCACCTAACGGATTAGGCGATCTTCAGGCCGTCTTTTCTTGCTTCTTTCAGCCGCTTTGTTCCTTTTTGGCAAGTAGTGTCTGTGATTTGCTTCAACCTCCAAATACCTGAAACTTAAGGATTTACATCAGTTATTGAGATAAAATATGCATTTGAGGACACTAAATCTATCAAAATAAAGCCCTAAGTAAGTCCAAATCGTGGACCCATCAACACCACCAACTTAAACTTTTGTTTATCCTCAAGTAAAACTCAAGTTTGGCAGGTCAAAAAGGATATCTCAAACAGTGCTAGACAAGACTCAATCATGAATGTACACACAAGACTCAACTTACTCATGCAAGGATTAATTGTGTACCCAGAGACTCAAGTTGTGACACACCATTATCAAAGATTCTCAAGCTCACACTACTTACTTCAAATGCAAGTTCAAGCTCAACTAAGGTATTCAAATACCCTCACACAAAGAATGATTCCATATTCACACACAATGGTTCAATCATTTAAAGCTCTGGAATCAAATGAACTGCTCACACTCACAAAGAAGAACACTATGCATGTTTTCACCCATAGGTTTGCCCGTATTTTCCAATTGACAATTGCTTAATCTTACTCAAGATGAAAATGGTCTTTTCAAGGCTTGTAATGGGGTTGAGTGCAAAGGTATGGTCATTTAGGTTCAATGAATTTTATCCTCATGAAATGTGGTGTTCATAACACTTACTTTCCTCTTCTTTCATCATTTTGTTTAGTACTCTTAAGTCATCCCATTATTCACTTTCCATGGATTGTTTGGAAAGCCCATTTATTTTGTACTTTATTCCACACCTTTTTCTTTTTCATTCTTTTCTTCTCTTTTTCTCTATTTTTTTGTATGGAGGGGTTCCATTTTTATCAACACCATGGGTTAAAGAAGACTTTCCTTGCACTTCTTGACTTGCCCTTTTCTTTTCACCACACCCCCAACTTAGGTTTTTGGCCTAAGTTGGCTATTCAATCAACCACAAATCAAGAAGATTATAGGTAGTGGATTAAGAGAGGACATGTTTTCATCAAGTTTCTTCCAAAGAAAGGTAAGGCCCAAGAGGTGTTCAAAAGAGGTTCACACACATTCACAAGGTAGGCCACAAAAGAGGTATATGTCAAAGTGGCTCACACTCTTTGAAGTTGCCTTAGATCATATCAAGAGATAGCCTTGCTTAGTCGACCGGACCAACGGGACATATTATAGGTGCTATCATGCATGTTTCATAGTAAGCTCATCACACAAGGCATCGACACTAAAGTCAAACAAGAATCCACACTTTCGCTAGTGTGCAACGTTCATCACAAGAGACTCAATTCGATAATTAGGCAGTCACAATGAGATGCAAAGAGTTCACATATTGTCTATGCAACTTAAATTGGTCTCATCGTAGCTGCACATTCATGTTTGTTCGATTATGAGCACTATTTGACTCATCGATATTGATCAAAACCGAGTCACAAATTTGCTAAAGAACAACCATATTCAAGTACATACAAGAGTGGGCGAAAAATTTGGAAGGGTCAAAAATCATTTACAGTTAAAGCACAAGGAGCCACAAGCTCAAACATCCACTAAAAGCAGTGTATAACACAACACTATGGATCACAACCCAATTAAACAATCAAAACATCAGTCACAAAAGTAGTGTATAACACAATACTATGGATCACAACTTAATTACACAATCAAAACATCAGTCACAAAAGCACATAAAGGTGGGCCTCAACCCAGAATGAGTTGGTCAACCAACCTCTTGTTTCCAGGACTAAGACTTCTGTAGAAATAGTCAAGGAGAATTATGTCGGTGTCACGACTTGGTCATTGATTGATCAGTTCATTAAACCTTTCCTATGGCTTGTGGATCCGTTCACCTTCCAGTAGCTTCAAGGTGAGGATACGATCCCGGAACATCATTACCTCTAATGGAGGAAACTCCATTGGCTTCTGAGTATAGCTCACCATGCTCATTTCCTATGTTTGGATACAAATAATCTAACAACACAAAACTAAAGATCAAGCTAATCTAAAAATTCTCAAGTAACACCGCTCACCGGCAGTGGCGCCATTTTGATAATTAACGACACAACTTCCAATACGAGTGTCTACGATCATGCAATAGTATAGTAACCCAACCAAGGTTTGGGGTCGTGTCCCAAGGGAGACATTTTGAGAATTAATAGAAAAATAAAATTTCTTCTAGCTAGTCATAGCTAAAGACATTAACGATTAAAAACATTGTAAATTAAAGGGGGACACAAGAGTGTCAATTAATAATGGGGTTTTTTGTCACTATTAAGTAAAAACAACAATATAAACAAAGATATCTAAATAATGAGAGGGGATTCTTGGGATGTGACCGGAATACGGGTTAATCTAAATTATTGGGTACAAGCTTTCGATAGAAAATTTTCAGACCAATAATGACTAGGCTAAGCTTTATGTGGAAATAAGTTCTCTCTCGAGCAACTTATCCCGTTTCAAATAGGTTCCTCTCGAACACCCACTTGCCGCATGAAGACCAGCCTATGTCTTACCCCACTCACTCTCTCGGGCTACGTGTTAGGATATAGGACTAGGGTTCACTCTTTCGAGCTGAACTTCATGTTGACCCATTCCTCAGGCCATCAATCTAGTAGTCTTGGTTTCATGACTCCTCTCTTGAGTAAACCAAAAACACATAAATAAACTTGTATTTGCAACTACAAATTTGTTAAATTTATCCATAACTACTAGAAGAAATCACCATTAAACTACATCTAATCTATCAACAAGCAAGACCCAACAACTATCTTAACCCATATTCTCTAAATCACACCCCACGAATTGGGGTTTTTAGCCACACATCAAGAGATCGGAATTTATACCTAAATGAGATTGCATTCAAATGGGTATGAAGATTTAAGTCTTGTTACAGGCCAAGAATGAAGAATCCAAGAGACCCAAGTCCAAATCATTGGAGATGAAACCCTCTTCTTCTTCAAGTTTTTCAAAACTCTCTCAAACTCAGAGAAAAAATAAATAGTACTAAAAATTATTTTAATTTGTTCCACACTTAAAAATACAATACTAAAATCTAATCTCTCAACGAGTATTTATAGTTTTCAAGAATCTGTGCTGTAGCGGATCATTCGGCGACATTAGTCGAAATTGCCAATCAACTCGGCGATTCGCCCTTTGGTGTAGTCCATCGCCGTCTTGCACCATCCTTCAGCATCATCGTGCTCTTGGTCATTGGGCGACATGGTACTGCCTCGTGGAATTGTTCGGTGATGCGCCGACTGCTTACTTTTTCTGCCAACTTGATCCTTTCGTTCAGGGCTCAGCACACTGGAACAAAAGGCGAAGTAAAACTCTTAGGCGACTCGCTAAGTGGACTCAGCGATCCCCAGGCCTTCATTTCTTCGTTCTTTTCCATCCTTTTTGTTCCTTTTTGCGACGTAGTGTCCATGTTTTTTCTCAAACTTCAAATACCTGAAACTTAAGTGTTTTCATCACATGTTGAGATAAAATAAGCATTTGAGGACACAATTTCTATTAAAATATAGCCCTAAATGAGTCCAATTTGTGGACTTATCAACACCTCCAACTTAAACTTTTGCTTGTCCTTCAGCAAACTCAAGTTCAGTCGTTCAAAAAGGGTGTCTTGAAAAGTGCTACACAAGACTCAATCATGAATGCACAAAACAAGACTCAATTTGCTTATGCAAAGATCAAATGTGTGCCCAAAATTCAAGTGGTGACACACCAATATCAAAGAATCTCATGTTCACAATATTTTCTTCAAATGCAAGTTCAAGCTCAACCAAAGTGTTTAAATGCCCTCACACAAGGAATGATTCCATATTCACACACAATGGTTTGCAATTTAAACTTCTAAAATCAAGTGCAACGCTCACTCTCTCAAAGAAGAACACAATGCATGCTTTCACCCATAGGTTTACTCGTATTTTCCAATCAACGTTTGTTTCAGCTCACTCAAGATCAAAAAGGTCTTTTCAAGGCTTGTAATGGGGCTTAGTGCAAAGGTATGGTCATTTAGGCTCAGTGACTTTCATCCTCATGAAATGTAGTGCTCACAACACTTCTTTTCCTCTTCTTTCATCTTTTTCTTTAGTGCTCATAAGTCATCCTATTATTCATTTCATATGGATTGTTTGGGAACCCCATTTCTTTTGTACTTTATTCCACAACTTTCTTTTTCATTATTTTTCTCTCTTTTTTTTTTATATGGAAGTTTTCCATTTTTCGCAACACCAGGGGTTTAGGGAGACATTTCTTGCTTTTTTATCAAGTAGTTGCAATCTAAAATTTTCTAGATTCCCCGTGTTATTATTATTCATATAAGAATCCTGATAATCACTTCTTGATTTTCCCTCGTCTTTTCATCACACCCTCAACTAACCATAATTCAAGAGGATTATAGGTAGTGGATAAAGAAAGGTTCTGGTTTCATCAACTTTCTTCCAAAGAAAGGTAAGGCTCAAGGGGTGTTCAAAAAAGAATCACACGCTCACAAGGTAGGTCACAAAGGCGGTATATGTCAAATTGGTTCACACTCTTAGAAGTTGCCTAAGATCATATCAAGAGATAGTATCACTTAGTTGACCGTAACAACGGGGCAAATTCTAGGATCTATCATGCATGGTTCAAAGTAATCACATCACACTAGGCATTGACACTATAGCCAAACAAGATTCTACACTTTCGCTAATGTGCAATGATCATCACAAGAGACTCCAATTGATAATAGGCTAGTCACAAATAGATGCAAAGAGTTCACATATTGTCTATGCAACTTCATTTGGCCTCATCGTAGCCGTACATACATGTTCGTTTGATTGAGAGCACTATTTAAGTAATCGATATTGATCAGAATCGAGACTTAATTTTTGCGAAAGAACAGCCACATTCAACACACGAGAGGTCGCAAAAATTTTCAGACGGATCAAAATCAAAATCACTTTGCAATTGAAAACAAAAGGACCGATAAGCTTAAACATCCACAGAAAGCAATGTAAACACAATTTTACAATAGAACAGCCCAAATATATACGTAAAAACACAAGTAACAAGTAGCACACAAAAGGTGAGCCTCACCCCATCACAAATAAAAGCAATTTGTCCTCAAATGCAATTAACGCAGGATCTGAAAGGTAAAGAGGGATCTTGTCTACGCAGTCGCTCCATCTGTCTGGGCATCAGTTCCCGATGTGACTCCAGAAGGACCAACTTTACTGGATCCAGTAGCAGGAGCATTTTCCAAGAAAGCCTGTATGACAATATCTATCATGATTTCTTCAGTCTCGGCTATGTCGTCCGCTGCAGCTCCCTCAAACATCTCTTCGTCGGTCTCTGCCTCTTTTTCAAGATTGACTGTATGCTCCATTCCATCCCTATGTCCTGTAGTAGTCTGAGGCATTTCGGGCACATCTGGAATTTCCATTATTCCAAATATCATGGACATATCGGTGGACTTTAGGTAGTCCACATCTTTCCTCAGCTCTGTAATGTCGGCCTTTAAGGCTGTCACTTCCTCTGTGGCTCCTTAGTCGCGCTCACACACTGCTATTTTGGCCGCTAGAGCATCAATAGTAATGCTCAGTGGTTTCATGACATCATCGAGGGCAACTTAATCATGCATGGAATGGAAATTTCTATATTAGCAGCCCGACAATCAACAGATGTGGCAAGCTGACCTATCCGAATCAAGGATGCCTGAGTGATCGGCTCAGGGGAAACAACAACAGTGGTAGGTCTGGGCAGTAGTGTAGCAGCGAAGAAACCTGGAGGGTCAGCAAGAGTAGCAGTGGCAACGGTCATACCTCAAGGCCTAGAGGTAGAAATAGGTAAATATGTCTCAGTAGGTATGGATCCAGTGGCTACAACTTCCTTCTGCTTCTTCTCTTCTTGGTCCTTAAAATACTCGGCTTTGATCCTCTGGATGTTTGTGGAGGCGGTGGGAACCACTTCCACATCCCTATTTGCATTTCTAGGCAACTGAGCTCTTTTGCACAACACGATGATTAATACTGAAAAATGGAGGGTTGTTCGATTCTGCTTTGCACTCATGTGAATCTCTGAAGCAATGATCGCCCCCATATTCATCCTAGTTTTCTCTATGATGCACCCAGACAAGCTGCCTTAGCAAAGCGAAAGATTGATTCGTTCTATGATAGCATAATTGTGCTGCTGATAAATCCAAACCAGTATCTTGCAGCTACGTTCAGATCTTTCTTTTCAATTGAAAATCCTTCTGCTGACCATTTTAGAGTATTATCATCTGAGATCAGCGGGGCTAACCACTTTTTCAACTTATCCAGCTTTTCTGTTCTGATCAAGTGTTGGCAGTGATCATTAATCTTATCGGACATACCCAAAGATATGTTTATAGCCTCACTGTCACAAGCTACCTTCCTCCCTCTGACAACCACATAGTCAACTGTTTTAAGAGACAACACTAGCCTCTTCTGTTGAGGTACCAATGCATTATATGCATTGTAGAATTCTCTGACCCGGCTTGGTATGTAAGAGCCATAGGGTTTTGTGAAGATTTGAAATTTGTGATATTTTAGGGATTCTATTATCTCAGGATACCTATCGATCACTCCATTTATGGAGAGCCGCTTTTCCTTAATGATTATTCTCAGCCCCTCAGAGTTGAATCTATTAATTGATTTAGTTGAGGGGCCTTGTACTGGAGGTGCCAGTACTATTGCTTGCTCTGGAACTAGAGGATTCAAAATGGTAGATTGAGGATTTTTTATCCGAGATGGGTCGTTCAGTTGTTTAGATCGTAACTCATTCCTCCGTGCCTCCACCATTTCATCTTCTTCAAAACCCATTATCTCACTGTCATATGTTGGTCGATCATTGGTGTAAAAATCTGTACTGTCGAAACTTGCATGTGATAGCTCAACAGTTTTATCCTTTCCCTTGCCTTTCCCACCCGTTGTGGAAATTTTAGTGGCCTTGTTCCTGGATGCAGTTACATCCTCATTGGTTGTGATCTTTTTTTCTTTGCCTAGGGGTGGTGTGTTACAACCTGCTTTTTTAGGTTTAGTCATACCAGCAAAATATCGAGATAAATTAAGAAAACAAAATCAAACTCTAGCACAACAACTTTTGTTGCAGATAAACTCGTCGATCCAGTCGGCCAGTCACTTAACCGCTTTGGTGAGCTACGTCTGGCTCGCCGATGAGGTTGGTTAAACAAGTAAAGCAAATCGGCGATAGGGGAGTCCTTTCGGCGAATCACCGACTGCTGTCGGCAACAAAGGGTTTCTCTGCCGAAAGTTGCAGTGCATAAGGGTCTTAGGGGTAGCATACAGAGGGCGATCAATAGTACTTCCGGTGAGTCGTCGAGTGCATTCGGTGACCCATGGCTTCTCGGCAAAAGTTACAGTCTTAAACATCTAATTTGACATGATATTAAGGGAGAGATGGAGACATTGGGTGAGCCGCCGGACGATTTGGCCAGCTCGACCCAACTCGCCAAATGGCCCAACGTGCCCATTTTCAATCCATCTTCTCAAATTCAATACTGCGAACCCTGAAAGAAAAATCAATGCATGCATTAACGAAATTTAAGCAAGACCCATACTACCCATCACCTCGGGATACCTAGATTTCTCTCGGATTTGCCAGATTTTGCCATTTGATGATATTTGCTCTTAATAGTGGTGTCACCCGCTCTGTCATGAAGTAAATTTTTGACATTTAGCAGAAACGTGGGCTACTCAGACTTCACCCAATCAATCTAACAACACACAATCACGACCCAATGAGATTTCATTCAATTACAATCACAACAAATACGGGCATCTGACGAATAAAACACTACGTGCAAGATTTTTAAATTGAAGTAGGAATGTAAGCATTCTAATCCTAGCAGAGAGGCCCAACACACATCAATAAAATACGATCATTGCAAAAGAGTACAAAATATTGAAACGTAAATCCGGGGTTTGGAGAACTAACCTTTTCTGCCGATTTAAATATAATTGAAATGCTAGGTAGCATAGAACTCCTAGTTCGGAGCACCAATCAATAACTAAAATACTAATGGAATATAAGAGTATTGAAAATACTACCTTGGTGTGAATTTGTAAAGATTAAAAGCGAGGGAAAGTGAAGGATTTTGAATCTTAGGACCATTGGCCATTATAAACCGTTGAGTTTGCAACCATTCGGCGACATTAGTCTCACTCACTGATCTAGTCGACCTTCACGCTGAATGGTCATTTACATCGCCGAGTTTTACAGGACCTTCGGTCAAAGTAAAAGTCCAAACGTTGGTTTTCATCGGGGTCGCTGACCTGTCTGGCAATTCGCTGAATGGAACTATTTTCTCGCCAAATGAAATTTCCACACACTCTCCACACTTCAACCTGTTCAATCAACACACCTTTATTTCTAAAACATACAAAAATGTTTAAAACCTTGGATTACCTCCCAAGAAGCGCCTTATTTAACGTCGTGGCTCAACGTGAGCTACCAGTCAAAATTCATCTCTGGGTTAGACCTAATGCCACTAGGCAACCCCTTGTTTTGTTGCGGGTGGAGATCGGGCAACGCATAACCCATGAGGTTCTCGAACAGCTATCCAACTCTGGAATGAGACCAAATCATCCGTTTCATTCCATCAATATCTTCTTTTATTCCTTTCAGTTCTCTATCTTGTTCAGTCACCTTATGGAGAATGATTGAGAGCACTTCGTCAAAGCGTTTAACCTCATAGTCCTTGAGATTTCTTCGCTCATGAGGAGGGATGTATTTATCCTTCCTCTTATACTGGACTTCGATCTTCACTTTCTTTTTGGTCAACTCATCCATCTGAATCATTAGGGCGGCCAACATGCTTCTTGGTTTGTTTCAACCATTTGATTAAGCAGTTGAGCTGCTATCACATATGGCTGTTTCGCAATGCCTCCCGGAAAGAGTTGGTCGACCAACCTCTTGTTTTGAGGACCAAAACTTTGTAGAAATAGTCAAGGAGAAATACGTCGGGAATGTCATGACTTGGGCATTGATTGATCAGTTCATTAAACCTTTCCCATGACTTGTGGATCCGGTCACCTTCCAGTTGCTTGAAGGTGAGGATATGATCTCGGAACATCATTACCTCAAATGGAGGAAACGCCATTCGCTTCCTAGTATAGCTCACCATGCTTATTTCCTCTGTTTGAGAACAAACAAACTAACAACACAAAACTAAAGATTAAGTGAGTAAACTACAACTAAGAAGAAAAAAATTTTTACTAATCTAAAAATTCTCAAGTAAGACCACTCCCCGGCAGTGGCGCCATTTTGATAATCAACGACACAACTTCTAGTACGAGTGTCTACGATCGTGCAATAGTATAGTAACCCAACCAAGGCTTGGGGTCGTGTCCCAAGGGAAGCAGTTTGAGAATTGACAGAAAACTAAAATTTGTTCTAGCTAGTCGTAGTTAAAGACATTAACGATTAAAAACATTGTAAATTAAAGGGGGTCACAAGAGTGTCAATTAACAATGGGGTTTTTTTGTCACTAATAAGTTAAAACAACAATATAAACCAAGATATCTGAATAATGAGAGGGGATTCTTGGGATGTGACTGAAATATGGGTTAATCTAAATTATTGGGTACAAGCTTTCCATAGAAAATTTATAGAGCAATAGTGACTAGGCTAAGCTTTATGTGGGAATAAGTTCTCTCTCAAGTAACTTACCCCGATTCAAATAGGGTTCCTCTCGGATACCCACTTGCCGCATGAAGACTGGCCTACGCCTTACCCCACTCAGTCTCTCGAGCTGAGTGTTAGGATATGGGACTACGGTTCACTCTATCGAGCTGAACCTCATGTCGACCCATTTCTTAGGTTATCAATCTAGTAGTCTTGGTTTCACGACTTCTCTCTCTCGCAAGCCGAAAACACATAAATAAACTTAAATTTGCAACTACAAATTTGTTAAATTCATCCACAACTACTAGACAAAATCACCATTAAACTACATCTAATCTATCAGCATGCAAGACCCAACAACAATTTTAACCCATATTCTCTAAATCACACCCCAAGAATTGGGGTTTTTAGCCACACATCAAGAAATATAAATTTATACCTAAATGAGCTTGCATTCTAATGGGTATGAATATTTAAGTCTTATTACAGGCCAAGAATAAAGAATCCAAGAGACCCAAGTCCAAATCATTGGAGATGAAACCCTCTTCTTCTTCAAATTTTTCAAAACCCTCTCAAACTCAGAGCAAAAATAAAAAGTACTAAAAATTATTTTAATTTGTTCCACACTTAAAAATCTAATACTAAAATTTGATCTCTCAATGAGTATTTATAGTTTTCAAAAATCTGTGTTGCAGCGGATCGTTCGGTGACATTAGTCGAAATTGCCGATCAACTCGGCAATGCACCCTTTGGTGTAGTTCTTCGCCGTTTTGCACCATCCTTCAACATCGTCGTGCTCTGGGTCATTGGGCGATATGGTACTGCCTCGCGAAACTATTCGGCGATGCGCTGACTGCTTCCTTTTTCTGCTGACTTGATCCTTTCCTTCTGTGCTGAACACACTGGAACAAAAGGCGAAGTAAAACCCTTCGCCGAATCGCCAAGTGGACTCAGCAATCCTCAGGCCTTCATTTCTTCGTTCTTTTTTGCCCTGTTAGTTCCTTTTTGCGACGTAGTGTCCATGCTTTTCTTCAAACTTTAAATACCTGAAACTTAAGTGTTTTCATCAGATATTGAGATAAAATAAGCGCTTGAGGACACAATTTCTATTAAAATATAACCCTAAATAAGTCCAATTTCACGATCAAAACATCAATGACAAAAGCAATGTATAACACAACACTATGGATCACAACCCAATTACACGATCAAAACATCAGTCACAAAAGTGCATAAAGGTGGACCTCAACCCACCACAAATAAAAGCATTTGTTCTCAAATCCAAACAACATTATCCAAAATTTAGATTAAAGTAATACAAAAAGGGAGGTAAAGAGGGGATCATGTCCAAGCAGTCGCTATATCTGTCTGTCTGGCTATTAGTGCCCGGAGTAGCGTTCGAGATCTAGGAATTAGTATACAGAACTATCTCAATACCCACTAGGAGTGGCCACCTGCGAATCTGCCCAAAAGGCTTGTACAGATGCATAGAATCCCCGGGCCCATGATGGAACATTAGGGTTTCGTGGAATAGTTGAAATGACCTTCAGACAAGAAGATGCATAGACTCCTCGAGCTTCCTTTCCCTTCCCTTTATCCTCCTTCCCACCAGATGTGGGAGGTTTGGTAGCTTTGCCTTTGGATGCAACTGCCTTTATACTGGTTACGATTCTCTTTCCCTTTGTTCGGGGTGGCCTGTTTCTAACTACAACCTTAGGTTTGGCCATGCTTACAACTTCGAGACAAGGTTAAAAAAACATTTTATAAATGCACAGAAAATCAGTTGCAGGCAAACTCACCGACGTCACTCGGCGATTAAGGGTTAGTTCGCTGAAAGCTATAGTGCAAAGGGATACAGGGGAACAGACAAGGGCGAAAAACAAGAGTTTCAACGAGTTACCGAGTTCCTTCAATGACCTCAGCCTGCTCGCCGAAAGTTATAGACTCCAATAACTCATTTAGCAAGAAATTAAAGGTGAGATGGGGACATTAGGTGAAGCACAGGGTGGTTCGGCGAGCTTGACCTAGCTAGCCAAATGGCCCAACGTGCCTATTGTCAACCTAACTTTTCAAATTCCACCATACAAACCCCGAAAACAATATCAAACCATGAACTAGTTAAATTAAGCTCAGACCCATAATACCCAAGCATGATACCCATAAAATTTACTTCATTTTAAGCAGAAACTTATGGGATTTCGACAATCAAAACATTATGGGCAAGAATATCAAATTAAATTAGGCATTCAAACCTACTAATTATGTCACAGAGGTCCAGCACACAACAACATGATAAGATTATTATGTATGAGTACAATTTCGATAAAAATAGCTCAGGGTTCGAAAACCAACCTTTAATGCTGACTAAATTGGGAATGAATCGCTAGGCAGCAATGTAATCCAAGTTACGAGCATAAATCAAGAACTAACACACTCAGAGAATGCAAAAATATAGGGAATAATGTGCAGGTGTGAGGTTCGAAGAATGAAAATGCATAAAAGTGAAAAAGTTTGAGAATTTAAACCTTTAGCTTCAAAAACTGTCCAATTCTTGCCCATTCAGCGGCACGCCGAGAAATCATTTACTTCACCGAGTTTTACAAAACACCTAGTTAATTTGGGAGACCAAAAACTGGTAGGAATCGGAATCGCCAACCGGGTCAGTGATTCACCAATAATTTCATGGGCCCATCGAGTTTTACAGACTATCTCTCAAAGTTGTCTTTAGTCCAACGACGGTCTGAGTCGGAGTCGCCAACCACTTTGGCGATGCGCTGACTAAGATCATTTTGATCACCAATCTCCTTCTTTCCTAACACTTCCACACTTCATCCTGCACAACCAACACATCATTATTTTACAAAGAAACAAAAAGCAATAAACGGGTTTTGGGTTGCCTCCGAAACAGTGCCTTAGTTAACGTCGTGGCACGACGCAAGTCCACCTTTAAACCTCATTCTTGGGGTTAGCCATAGTATCACTAGGCAAAACCCCCTACTACCTCCGATTGAGATGAGTTGATATATGACCCATTGTGGTCTCCAACTGCTTGATCGACACTAAATGAGAGGTGACGGTATGGCTATGGGTAGACACATCTTCTTTCATTTCTTTTAAAATCTTGTCTGACCCTTCAACTTTGTTGAGGATACGAGAGAGCATATCCTTAGACCTACCACCTTCTGAATCCTTTGGCTTTTGGCACTCATGGGGAGGCAGATACCTGTCCTTCTACCCTTCCTTCCATTTAGGATTTAGGTCCCTCCATTCTTTGTCGCGATCCTTCCAACCATCCTCTTTAGCCCAACCTTGGTTATCACTGCCTAGGGTAGTTTGAACGATAACCACCGCCTTAGTTGGCTAGAAAATTTACCTACTCATTATACAAGGCTTCAAACTTTGTCTCTTCAGGATTTGCACACCCGACCCCCACGACATTGACACCACGGGCACCAGCCCCCATGATATTTTTAGATAAAATATCAAGTTGCGTCATGATCTTCGCCATGTTTTCGTCTCTTTCATGGTCTTTCTCCATCTACTCCTTAGTTAGCTTGAATGTGAGAGGGGAAACCTGGTCTTCACGGGTGTACCGCGCCCTGTTTATGGTAGTCATGCCATTTAAAAGTTGAGCAGCTATCACATAAGGTTGCTGCATCAAACCTCCCAGAGAGAGTTGGTCCGCAACACCCTTATTTACTGAATTTAAACTATGGTAAAAATACTGCAGCATTACATTATCAAGCAAACCATGGGTTGGGCATTGAAGCACCAACTTTTTGAACCCCAGCCAAGTTTCGTGTATATGCTCCCCTTCTAGACGCTTAAAGCTCTGAATGCTACCCCGAAGAGTCACTATCTTCGAATGAGGGAAAAATCGCACATAAAATGTGGTTATCAACTCCTCCCACGAAGTGATGGATTTATATGGCAACTCAGCCAGCCACTTGCATGCCTCTCCCATTAACGAGAATAGGAATAACCTCAACCAGACCGACACTTGGGAGGTTTTCTCGAAAGAGAACGGTTCGCACTCATCTACGAAGTTTCTAAGATGCTCATGAGGGTCCTCATGAGCCAAACCACTGAAAAGCCCCTTTAGTTGCAAGAGTTGCAACATGGTACTCGTGATGTGTAATGCTCCATCCCCTTCGGTCGGAGCCAAGCGAATGGCACCAATACCGCCCATGAGATAGGGGTCATTAGCACGAGGCTCATAGACATCGTTGAGGTTTTCGATGTCATCTTCATAGCCTACTTGGCTGCCATTATTGCCATTTACGCTCATACTTCCTGTTTCCAACACAATCAAGGAAAACAAAACTAAAAATTAAGTAAGTAGAACTACAACTAATAAGAACAAAAATTTTACTAAATAAAAAATTCTCAACTAACACCACTCCCCGGCAGTGGCACCATTTTGATGTTTAACGACGTAATCAAAGACACGACTTCCAATTCAGGTGTCAACGATCGCGTGTAGTAATATAACCCAACCGAATGGATTGGGGTCGAGTCCTAAGGGAGTGGTTGCAAGAATTAATAGAAAAGTAAAATTATGTTCTAATCAATCATAGCTGTAAACATTAACGAATAAAAGCTTATTAAATAAAAAAAGTTACACGAATGTCAATTATCAATAGGGGGTTTTGTATTCAACTAATGAACAAAAACAACAAAAATATAAAGATGCGAGATAGGGAGACGGGATTCTTGGGATATGATAGTAATATGGGATAAAATATACTATTGGGTAAATGCTATTGATAGTTAATCATTCAATATTTGTAACTAGGCTAGACTTTAGTGTGGGTAAATTCTCTCTCGAGCAACTTACCCCGAATCAACCCGGTTTCTCTCGAACACCGAGTTTAGCACTTAAGCACAGCCTCCCCCTTTGTCCATTCATTATCTTGAGCTGAATGTGTGGGAGAAGGTCTAGGATTCACTCTTCGGAGTTGAACCCACACGACCCAATAACCATCGACTATCGATTTAGTAGTCATAGTTTTAAAACAACTCTCTCGAGCAAGCCAAAAACACTAAGATGAAATTGTATTTGCAACTACAATCCCATTAAGTTCAAACACAACTACTAAACGAAATCACATTTAATCAACAAATAGACTAACAATAAGCAATACCTAACAAGAAATTTAACCAACATTCACAAAATCACACCCCAAGAATTTGGGTCTTAACTAGACATGAAAAAGAGATAGAAATCAATACCAACAAGTGTTTCCATCAAGTGGGTATGATAGAAAATGTCTTTAAACAACGTCTAGGATGAATATCTTCGATAGCCACTTCTAATTTCTTGGAGTTGAAAACCTTCAAAACCTTCAAGCTCAAGAACAATGTCTCCCAAAAAGTCTAAGAACTAAAAACTGAAAATATTTTAAGTGTCAGTAATTCTCTCCAACTTCATACTTGGCTACAGAATTAAATAGTTATTTATAATTTTCGAAAATTTGTGCTGCAAAGGACCACTCAGCGCAGATAGTTGCGATCGCCGATATACTCGGCGATCCGCCCTTTGGTCTGGTTCATCACCTTTCAGCTTTTGCCTTCAACATCTTCACATTTTTATTCATTGGGAGACAGGGAACTGCTTTGAGAAACTGCTCGGTGATGCGCCGACTACTCCCTTTCCTCGCAGACTTGATTTTTTCATTTCAGGGCTCAACACACTGGAACATTAGGTGAGATTTAAGGCCTTTCGGTGATTTTCCTAAAAGATTAGGCGATCTTCAGGCCGTCTTTTCTTCTTTCTTTCAGCTGCTTTGTTCATTTTTGCCAAGTAGTGTCCATGCTTTGCCTCAAACTCCAAATATCTGAAACTTAAGGATTTATATCAGTTATTGAGACAAAATATGCATTTGAGGACACTAAATCTATCAAAATAAAGCCCTAAATGAGTCTAAATCGTGGACTCACTAGTACCACGACTAAATATGATAGAAAAATGCACACCATGCAGTTTTACTATCTCTCTCAAGTACATCTTAGCATAGTCTTCTGTCAAATAAGGAACTTTGACGGGAAGGAAATGAACCGATTTTGTCATCCAATCAACTATTACCCATATAGACTCATGTTGTCGCCGGGTGCAAGGCAAACCAACTATAGTGTCCATGTTCAAGTGTTCTTACTTCCAAATAGGAATAGCAATGTCTTGGATAACCCTCCCGGCCTTTGGTGCTCAACTTTCAGTTGTTGAGAATTAGGACATTTGGCCACAAATCCTACAATATATTTCTTCATCCCATTCCACCAATAGACTTTGTGTCGATCATGGTACATCTTGGTGGCTCCCGAGTGAATAGAATACCGAAAACTATGGGTTTCCTCTAAAAAACTTCCCCTCAAGTCATCAACATTCGGAACACATAACCGACTTTGATATCTAAGTACCCCATCTCCCCATTAGGAGAAAGCCTCAACATACTTTTAGAGTACCGCCTCCTTCAATTCTACTAATATTGGTTTAAGGTCTTTCTTAGCCTTCACCTCCATCACGAAACACGATTCTGACCCATTATGGACCATGACACCACTCTTGGTGGAATCCACTAGTTGAACACCTAGTCGGGTTCTTCATCTACATAAGCCACCCTACCCACTGACAACCTACTACGAGCATCTGCTACCACATTAGCTTTACCAAAATGGTAAAGGATACTCATGTCATAATAAGAGTTCTAGCTATCTTCTTTGGTGAAGATTCAAGTCCTTTTGACTAAATACATATTGTCGACTCTTATGATCGGTGAAAACATTCACATGGACCCCATACAAGTAATGCCTCCATATTTTTAAGGCAAACACAAGCACTGCTATCTCAAGGTCATGGGTAGCATAATTCTTCTCATGTATGTTAAGTTTCCTTGAAGCATAGGCAATCACCTAACCATTTTTCATAAGCACACATCCCAACCCCACTCTAGAGGCATCAGAATATACCACAAAACCATTCTTACCTTCCGATAAGGTCAACACTGGAATGAAGTAAGTCTATCTTTCAACTCTTGGAAACTTTTCTCACAAGCTTCTAACCACACAAACATAGCCTTCTTTTGAGTCAAAGTCGTCAAAGGAGTAGAAATAGAAGAAAATCTCTCAACAAACATTCTATAGTAACCGGCCAAACCCAAAAAGCTTCTAATAGCTGAAGGAGTTAGAGGTCTAGGCCAACTCTTAACCACGTCCTTCTTCTTAGGATCTACCTCAATCCCCTTGCTTGACACAATATGACCAAGGAAAGCTACGGACCTTAACCAAAATTCACACTTACTAAACTTCGCAAAAAGTTGTTGGTCCTTAAGAACTTGCAACACATTTCTCAAATGGTCCACATGCTCATCCTCACTCCTTGAATAGATCAAAATATTATCAATAAACACAATTACGAACATATCAAGTTATTGTCAAAACACCATATTCATCAAATCTATAAATGTCGCCATAGCATTAGTCAACCCAAACAATATAACCAAAAAAGTCATAGTGACCATAAGGGGTTCAAAAAGTCATCTTTGGAATATCATTCCATCTCACCCTCAATTGGTGATAACCCGAACGAAGATCAATTTTAAAGAAATAACTAGCTCCTTGAGGTTGGTCAAACAAGTCATCAATTCTTCGAAGAGGATAGTTGTTCTTAATGGTCACTTTATTCAATTGACGGTAATCAATGAATATTCTAAGAGACCCATCTTTCTTTCTAACAAACAACACAGGAGCCCCTCATGGAGAGATACTCGGCCGAAATCCTTTAGTTGCTCCTTTAACTCCTTTAACTCGAATGGAGTCATTCTATAAGGAGGAATAGAGATAGGTTCCGTATCCGGGAGAAGGTCAATACCAAAATCTATCTCCCGCTTGGGAGGAATTCCATGTAAATCATCGGGGAAAACATCCGGAATCATTAACCACGGGAACCAACTAATGAGAAGAGGTTTCATAATCTACTTATCTTACTCTAACCACATGGTAAAAGAAACCTTTTGGGATCATCTTCCTAGCTTTAAGGTAAGGCACAAATTGGCCTCCAGGCATATAATTTCCCACCTTCCATGTAACACCCCAGAAATTCTATGACTTAAGTTAGAGCCTCACCTTATGAATAAGGACTTAAAAATAGTTAAAATGATGTTTCTAAACCTAAATTAATGCAATTAACTTGGTTTGGAAGAGTAAAAGTCTAAACGTCAAGAAACGACCAAGACGTTCGAAAACTAGAGAAGAATGTGTCCTAGTGTGTCCTTAGGTTTTAGGGCAGGTTTGGGAGTGTCGTATGATAGTATAATCTTGTAAAAAGGTTTAAAATAAGTAAATATATGTTTATAGGGTCAAGAAATTCGAATACGACTCCCCAGGGCCACCCTAAAGGGCCCTGAGGAGGACCCCAACCTTGGCCAAGCAAGCTGCCAAGGCAGCTTGCAAATTGCACTTGGAGGGAATAGGGGCGCGTCGCGCACTTGCTCCCCCAAGGAGAAAAAAGTCAGTTCGCGACGCAGTTGTATCGCAGACTCTACTGTCTTGAAATTTAATTCCAAATATCTTCCGGGAACAGCCCCGCATCGCAGACTTGTTCCGCGATGAAAATGCAGAAATTCAGAAATCGAGTTTTTACTTCATTAAAGGGTCCAATTAAGTGAGGGGTATTTTGGCTACTTTAGGGGACGTTTATATAACAATTTTTAAGTCAATTTACCTCACTTTTATCACTCAAACACAAAACCCCAAAGATCTAAACCTAAAGTTCCTCCTTCTCTCTACTCTCTCTCTTCTTAAGAACTCCATTGAAGAAGATTGTAGCTTCAAGAAGAAGACCAACTCTCCAAGGTTTCAACTTGGATTTTCATGGTTAATTCGTCAATAAGGTATGGTTGCTTATCACTCTTGGGATTCCTTTCCCCAAGAGGCCCCTTCAAGATGAATTTCAAAATCTCCGATTTCTAGGTTTAAGTCCAAAAATGTGGGTCTTCTTTCTAAAGTGAAATTGATGTTATAAACTGACGTTGGTTGATGTTATATGAACAATTATGGATGAATTTATGTTGTATTGGTGGTTTCTTGAAGAATTCCCCATGAGCCCCGTGTTTCTCCTTCTTTTCCTAATTCTAACCCTAGTTTGTGTTGGATATTGATTGAAGGCTATGAATTGAATGTGATGTTATATAATTCATGTTTTTATGATGATTCTACCCTAGGTTATGTAAAATTCCTATGAAATTAGGGTTGGGTATTTGTATGAAACCTTGAAGTCTATGAAGGGAATATGTCAATTCCTTATATTGATGTTGATTATTTTATTACTTCATGAATTACCTTGAATTATGTATTGGTTATGAATTTCTTCGTCATTGAAGTATGGATGTCCCATGAAGGGTAAAAAGGTGTGAAGGTTGGTTCTTCTTTGAACTCAAGTATGAAAGTTGAATTACTTACATTGTATTGATGCTATACCTAATGTGTTGTTGTGGTGTTGATGACCTAGTTTCCTCATCCTTAACCCTCTACACTTGAATTAGCTATGAAGTACGTATGTATGTTATGGTATGATTGCTATATGATTGAAAGGTGGTTCTCATGATTATAGTGTGTTGTAAAGTGAAAGGTTAACTCACATGCTAAGTGTTTCTAAAGTGAAAGGATTGTTACTCACCTATGAACACATAAGAGCTATTATGGTAAGATGTCTACATAAGAGTCTATTAAAGGCTAATGTGAACTTATGTGATGACTAAAGATGATTACAAATGGGAATTAGATGCTTAGCACCGAAAGGGCATGTAAATGAGATGGGGGTCTCACGTTTAGTAAGTTCGGCTCCCCACATGGGTTTCCTCTTGTTTAGCAAGTCCATATTACCTACGGTTTGTGTTGTCTCATGAGATGGAAACCCCCATGTTTAGTAAGTTAGGGTTTCTAGAAGCAATATCATTGACCCTTTACTATGTGCCCACATAAGACTTTAGCTTAGTGGATCCACCTAAATAGCTATGTACGAATGGTTACACCTTAGGCAAGTGTTAACCCTCTCTTTTCGGTGTGGGAGTAGAACACCGGATTCCATGTAGCTCTCATGGTCTATGTCGGTTATGGAAATATCTCCCTAATGTAAAAGTAAATGAAGGTATGAAAGGTGTGAACTCTTACTCAGGATTTCTTAAGGGTTTCTACATAGTGTAAGGGAGGGTATGAGACTTCTCTTGCACATTGCACTTGTGGGATCCTAAGAGGGGGTTGTAGTAGTGGTTTCTTATGATTATGATTGTTATGACTTATGTATGTTGATACTATGTTATGTATGATCATTATGAATATGGTAAGTTATGATGAAATATGATCCTATGAATGTATGCATGTAGTAGGTTCCTGAATGTGATACTTGGCTTTGAATAGGGTTATGGGATTCTATTCTTTGCATTGCACTAGTATTGCTTGGGTTGTCTACATGTTGGGATGATATTATGTTTGTTTGTACTACGATGCTTATTTCGTGTGCATATTGGATTTACTTGGTAAAAAGCATGTTTTGACTAATTGTCCTTTTATGCATGCTTCAATGGTTTTTATGCATTGTAGCCATACTTAGTACGTGTGTTGTACTAACCCATATTTTCCCCTTTTTACCCAAAACATTTAGGTTCGGGCCGTTGAAGATTCAAGCTTACTTCTCAAGACACTTGGAGTTGCTTCCCCAAGTTGGTGAGTCCTCAAGTCCATATGATCTAGCTTCTATGGTTAGTTCTTTGGTTATGTTGAAAGACACTGCTGTACTTTCATATTTTTAGACTTCTTATTGATGTAAGGGCTAAGTCCCATTTTCGATACTTCTATGTCTAGATGGTAAATTGTGACGAAGTTAGATTCTATTTTTCATAAATGAAGTGAAGTTGAACTTCCAAAGTAAAAGTTTTAAATTTTCCATGATTTTATTCTATGATACATGTTATGATGAATGTTAAGGACTTGTATAAGACCTTTTCGAGGTCGAATACGCCATTAACGACTAGGGGGTGCTCTCGGATCGTTGCAAACTTGGTATCAGAGCATAAGGTTGAGAATAATATAGGATTCGTGTCACATGATACAATGTTGAGTAGAGTCTTGTTAATGGGTGTGAAGCGCACCACACTTATGAATGGGAGGCTACGAGATGCTTAGGAACTTTCACTCTTTTGTTATTCCATAGTCGTGCAAAAGAGTCTTAACTCTATCTAGTCCTTTTCTTCTAATCCTTCACTTGTGCTTATAGGCATGAATACAAGAAAAATCAATGCAAGGAGGGTCGGTGAGGAGAATGCGAATGAGGTGGTTCCCCCTCAAGCTCCTCAAAACCCTCAAGTTCCTATTGAAGAAGGGGCTATGTCTAATGTTGAGATAAGGTCGGCTATTCATAATTTGACTCAAGTGTTGGCCACTAAAGTTGCTAGGGATGCTAGGGTACAAGTGAACCCCAATGCTAGCACTATCGCTTCTAGGATAAGGGATTTCACAAGGATGAATCCCCCTACTTTCTTTGGCTCCAAATTGGAAGAGGATCCTCAAGGATTCATTGATGAAGTGTTTAAGGTTCTAGAGGCTATGGGTGTGTCTTTGTCACGACCCGGGAGCACCCCCTAGTCGTAACCGGCGTACTCGACCTCGAAGAGGTCTAATACAAGCCTCTTAGCATTCATTCATCGCATATACACTAAAACCATAATGAATTTAAAACTTTCTTTACCAAGAAAACATTTAATTA
>JAJOOI010010538.1:0-35660 GCA_029582585.1 Solanum bukasovii | reverse complement strand
TGTCCTCGATCTATGAGGACATACCAAAAGATGTCTTGGAAGAAGTCTAGTCCAAGCTCCAACTAGAGACATGCTCAATTACCGCAACCTACACTTGTGGTAAAACATAGAAGAAGAATGGGGTTAGCACATCAAGTACTAAGTATGATGACCATGGAAAAAACATGCTTAAAAGGGGACATTTGATTTGAAAATCATACTTTTATGCTATTTTGGTAAAACTTCATGAAATACAAGTATAAGAGTCATAATACTCAATCATAACCAACATACAAGTCTTTTATCACAATAGAAACATGTTCAACATATATAACCCATTACCTTTACATAACCCTTCACTTCAAGTAACCCTTAGGCTATACCTTGTGCAATGTATGGATAGCGTCCCATACCACTATCCACACCAAGGCACCACACTAGGGTCACCAAAAGTGAACTAGCCATTCAACCTTTCCACCTTCAACAATATACATTCGTAAAGGCATAAACATTATATAAGACATGTTCATCACATAAGGACCATTCAACGCTATGATCACAAATCCTCAAAGCTATGATCACAAATCCTCAATTTACCAACAATTCACCATAATTAGGCATAGATGATGATACAATTCAATAATCTAAATCAATTGAGGCATAATTCATCAACATTCATTCATGAGCAACAAACCCACTTCATAAGACACAATTTAGAAATTGAGAAGAATCATGGGTTTATAGAGTAAAATCATCAATTAAACATCAATATAATGATAATTTGACATTATTAAACCTTTAAAATCGTTTGATGAAAGAACACATGAGATTGAGTGAAAACCTAGATTTTCATGATTTGAAATCACATTTGAATTGGCTCCTTGAATGGAAAATTAGACAAGGATCAAGACCACCATACCTTGCTATTGCGTCCCACGAAATCCCTTTGAAAACCTTGGAGAAATTGACCTTGGAAGCTTGGAGTCTTCACCTTCTATGGAGGTTCTAGAGAGAGATCTTTTGGAGGGGAAGGGTAGTTTGAATTTGGGGTTTTGTAATAATGGAATGTAAAATAGAATTTAACACTTTTAATGCTCTTAAAATACCTTAATAAACTTAAAATAACCGTCCCCCAACTTATTAGGACTTGGGGTGAATTTACCAATTCACCCCTACACTTGCCGAGCCAGGACATAATTGCAGGTCTCATTCACAAGACCCACATCCACGGATAGTGGATGGGTTGACAGGACCGTGCTGTTCCTTCGTGGTTCGTGGTTGTGGCCTTTTTTGGGCCCCTTGACCTACAGAGGCCATCCACGGGGCTTGGATGGACCTGCGGGGCGTGGACCCCTTCCGTATGTCACCCCTTTTTGGCCAACTTTCTAGCTTCAAAGGGTCTTAGGGGTTAGAATTAGGGTCCTCCTCAAGGACCTCTAAGGTGGTCCTTGGGGAGTCGTATCTTGACGTTTGACCTCTAAACCCTTAATCATGACTCGGGACAACATCAAACACCATCAAACCTCACATCAAACTCCAACGCACGCACGTTAGGCTCTAGTTTCACTAGTTCGTTTTTAGGGTCGTTACATTATCCCCCACTTGGGAACATTCGTCCTCGAATGACACTTTAAACACATTAAGGGGTTAACGACTCAAATAAGCAGCCCACTATCATGCATGCAACATCAATATAAATGTATAAACATAGGAGGAAACATCAACTCCACACCAAAGAACTCAAAACACAACAAGAAGGTAGGAATTACATCTACAAACTCATTAGGCATAAAAAAATTCACATTCTTCATTTAATTGGAGGAACTTCCTTCTCCAAATCACATCATGCTCATCACAATATCATTAAGCACATTATGCAATTACTTTCAAAAGCACATTATGCAACTTCTTCATAAAAACACATTTAGGCACGTTCAACCATTCATCCGCATGAAGCATATCGACAACTCATATAAAAAAATGCAATCAATTATGAGGAACATAAATAATGAAAAATCATTTGCCCATTTAAACATGAATTCAAATGGAACATGCATAACATAAGGAGACCATAGAAACTCAAATACCCACTAGACTCCAAAACATGAAACAAGCTACAAGGAACTCTTGGTTTCAAGCTTGAATAAGGATAGGAGGAAAGAGATAAGGATATCAACACTCACCACAACCTACTATTCAACATACTATCCCCCACTTAAGGGCAAGCTCATACTAAGGTCAACATGAAAACTACAAAGCAACCTCAAAACACATTCACACCATAAGAAACTATCAACTTACCGGTACCTTCATCCGGATTAGCTCCTTTGTCCATGTTAGCTTGAAGCACATAAAAACGATTCTTCCTTGGAGCATTAGGATCCGGGCCATCAAGAGAAGCTTGTTTGGTCTCTCTCCCTTTTACCGAAAGTGTTGGGCAATCCCTCATCTTATGACCTTTCTTCCCACACCCAAAGCACCCATCCGTGCCGGCAAGGCACTTACCCAAATGTTGCTTCCTACACTTAGCACAAATAGACCTTTCAAAAGAAGAACCACCTCTATTCCCTCCTTGAGGTTTAGGGTTATACACCCTATCATTGTTGACCATAGGAGAATCTTGGTTGTAGTAACTCTTTTTGGACCTTGGTTGACTTTGTTCATCGGGTCTAGCTCTTTTTGTCTCCTTATTTATCTTCCTAAGATTTGTCTCCTCAATTTGTTGAGCATAAATCATGAGCCTAGAGATATCCATATCATGATGGAGCATTTTCGTACGACATTTTTCTTCAACCAAACCGGACACCCCCATTACAAACGTATTCATCCTAGACCTAGAATTTTCCGCCAAGGTTGGAGAATACTTGGATAGTTGGGTGAACTTAAGAGAGTAATCCTTCACACTCATTCCCCCTTGACGGAGGTTCATGAATTCCACCAACTTTTGTTCCCTCAACTTTAACGGGAAAAACATGGCATTGTAATGAACCTAAAGTAATTTTTTGAAATTTTTATAAAATTACAATTTTACCCCTACCAATAGTTTCCTTCAGTCATGTTTGATCAGTTCATGAAGTTTGTTTTTAAAATTGATTGAAAAGTTATAGTTTTTGGAAGTTTTGACAATTTCATTTGATTCGAAGTATGATTTTAGGCCTAGGTGCAGTCTTGATTGAATATTCATAATTCTCGAGGGTAGTTTGGTATATTTTTAGCTTTAAGTTAATTTATTATGACTTTCATGGATTTCGGGTCAAGGAGACCTTGTGGATAAGTATTGTAATGACCAAGAAGGTGATATTTAGAAACTTTCTTAAAATTATCATTTTACCCCTCTCTTTATTGACCCCAAGTAATTTCTGATTGGATTTTAGAATTTGATTTGAACATTGAGTTAAAAGTTGTGAATTATGGAAGTTTTTGAATTTAAAGGCCTGCAATAGTAGAAAAGCTTTGCACAAATTGTCTGTATTAGCCCGCAAGTCCCATAAAACTTTTGATCCCCGAAACTGATATATATCGGGTCTAACCCCTCACTGCCTCAATATTGGCTGGATGTACGTTAATAGCCTCCTTGGACATCACGTGTCCAAAAAATGCCACATAATCAACCCAAAACTCACACTTTGAGAACTTGGCGTAGAATTTCTCTTCTCTCAAATGTTGATCCTGATATCCCTTAGTCTTAGAGTACAGCAAGATGTCGTCAATGAACTCTAACACAAAGGAATCATAATAAGGTCGGAACAACCCGTTCATCAACTCGAAGAACACTGCAGGGGCGTTAGTTAAACAAAAAGACATCACAAGAAACTTATAGTGCCCTCAATGAGTCCTAAATGTTGTCTTAGGGATATCCAATGCCCTAATCTTCAGTTGATGATAACCGAACCTTAAATCAATCTTAGAAAATAGACATGCACCTTGTAGCTTATCAAACAAATCATCGATACGAGGAAAATGATACTTGTTATTCATTGTAACTTTTTTCAACTGTCAATAATCCATACACATCCTCATGGATCCATCCTTCTTCCTCACAAACAACAAAGGAGCGCCCCATGAGGAAACACTAGGGTGAATAAACCCCTTACTCAACAAATCTGGCAACTGATCCTCCAATTCATTCAACAGAGCTTGAGCCATACAATATGAAGTAACAGAGATGGGCTTGGTGCCAACTCCAAGACAATGGCAAAGTAAATATCCCTATCCGGATAAACACTTCGAAGATCAGTAGGAAACACATCTGAAAACTCATGAACTACAAGTATAGAATCCATGGGAGATGGCTTAACACTATTATCTCGAATTAAAGCCAAATAGGACAACTCCCTCTATCAACCAATGTTAGAGCTCGAATGAAGGAGATAACTTTGCTATGGTAAGAACCACTAGCACCTGCCCACTCAAATCTCATGACACCCGACATTGCTAAAGTCATGGTCTTAGCAAAGCAATCGAGAATAAATCAATAAATCACTCCAGTTCGAACCATATCCAACTAGAATTGACGAGTAGCTTCTATACCTAGAATCAGAGACACCAAAACAATCGGAAATAGGGGATTTATGGGCATATGGTTCCAAGAGCAGTGTTACTGCCTAGCTAAGGCCCACATTATCAGACTTAGCTACATCTGTCTAGAGGGAGCAAAGTCGTCCGAAGCGACATCGGGGAGATTACAAGGCCTAACGGCTCCAAAAGGACGCTAGTCTATGGCAATCACTAGCCTAAGCCTAGAATAAGGCTAAACATGCTCCAAAAATATTTGCAAATCACAAATAAGGCACACCACAAGGTGAGGATGATCAATGATATGGATTCTAGGAATTAACAATGATTAACCACCAATTCAACCTTAAATTCATGCAAATCAACATATAATTACTTAATCATGCTCAGTCTAAGGAGAAGGAAGTCATAGAATACTTGTAGGCCAACCGTGCGCGCTCCAAATCATGTTGCCAGAGCTTTTCCTTTATGTACATCCTCAGAACACTGCCACGCTTTCAAAAATAGAATCATAACGTCAATACGTCCATTTTGACACAAAAATCACATTTCTCGAAGATGGACTAGAATTGGGTCTAAAACGGGATCGTGGGACCTGCACCAAGAATCCCAAAATTGGCTCCGGGAAACTTGTGTGCCAAAATGGAAAATAATTGGTGCTCAGAACTAATCGTAATCAGCTCATGCTTTTAAATTATCATTAAAGCTAGAAAAAATAGAGAGGACAACAGCTAAAACTCAAAAATTACCTCAAACAGAGGTCCCCCGAATGTACACAAGCTCTCCAATGCGTAGCCACGCAATTTCGAGCAACCCAACCTTTGAATAACAAAAAACGAAACTAGATTGAGAGAAAAATCGTGTTTCAAAAATGAGGGATGAATGTTGATTTTTGGCTTTAAATAATGGCAAATCTGGTTGCTAAAAGGACTTCTGTTCGCTAAAAAAGACATTTTCTGGTCGCTAAAAATCTACACCAAATATCATATTTTTTTCTATTTTTTTCAAAGTCTCCGAATGGACCCTCGAGATTCATTTGGGACCGGATAAAAATAAACTACATATGTTACCCCACTAAATTTGACATTCTGGACTCAATAGAGTTGTCGGATTTTCGTAAAGATATTGCTTTGATAGAAATACCTCCTCGGGACCCATTAGGCCTAAAACTCAACTTTTCGCCTAAACACCCAAAAATAAAAAAGAAGATATCAACACTCAAACGAAAAGTCCTACTACACCAAATTCAGCATTTCGGACTAATGGCACTAACATAATTCTCATACGACAACTAATTCTCTGAATGTTGACCAAAGTTAAATCTAGGCCTTTAAGCTTTCCAACATCTCGTCTAAGTGCTCAAACTCACACAAGAAGCCTTAGGACCCGAACTAAAGGTCCTTCTAGACCAAACTCAACGTCCGAAGCTAACACCACTGCTTGAATTTTAATTCGAGCACATTTCCCAAGAATGTTGACCAAGGTCAAACATAGGTCAAAGCTTAAAAGCTAAAATGGCACAAACTCGCGCAGAAAACCTCGGGATTTGAACCGACCATTTCAGAGCTGATGAAACCGTCAAAATTCCATTCTGTGGTTGTTTACCTAACGTTTTGACTAAAGTGAACTATTGAAGTTTCAAAAGCTCCAAAATAGGGGAATGGACATAAAACCCAAACGACTGACCATGCGACCGAACAATCAGGTGCCAGCAAGTCATAAATGACTTGAGGTCGCTATAGGAACACTCTAAACACCGAAAAGAAGGCATTAAGGCAAAGATGACTTGGAGGGTCATTACAAGTTATTATTATTTTTATAAAAAAATAAATATAAAAATATAATATTAAAAATATCAGTTAACTATTTTGAACTAATAAAAGGTAAAAAATTTAAATAGCTAGAACTTAAAATATTTAAGAGAATTCAAACTTATTTATAAAAACCAAAATTGGAAATAAAATCATATACTTTTCGTAAAGATTTCTTTTCTTTCTTAAAAAAAATAAAACTTATAGTAGATGTCATTTATTTTTTGGTTGTTTTCAAATCTTTTAAAATAAACTTAATAAAATACGATAAAAATAAAATATTTAAGTTAGATCTAAAGGAAATATTTAAATAAAAAAAATGGCATAAAACTTTAGGTTTGGTAAAAAATTAGGTGTTCATAGGATGACCCTCTTTGCGGAGGAAGAGGAAGATGAAGAGTTTTCAACCAAAGAAGTGAACAATTGTGTCTATGTTTTGGCCTTCCATTTATTCAAAAAATATGAAATTAGATCAAGAAAATGAATGTGACCAAGACCTAGCTTTGAGCAGCCTACATATCTCAGATTATAAAAGAATCAGGTCACGTGTAATTCAAGTGGGTGCAGATATGGAAAATAGGTTGGAGACTCGAGTGATTTATGGCTCCTGTTATTACATCGAAAATGATAAAACTAAAAAGGAAGAATACAAAATCGTATCTGCTCTATATTTCTTGAATATCTCCCTTCAAGTCTTCCTTTGGGTCTTCGGTTAGCACATCACCTTCTTCTGTTGGGCACCTTAATCTCAAAATTAGATCTTGAAGGTAGGATTTGATCAAACTTTAACTTGAAACTTGGATTGAGTTGTTGACACTCCCCCAAATGACACTTTGTATAATATTGTTAAATGTTTTCTCTTAATTAGAATGTTGTGAAGATGAATCTTGAGATTGCCACGACCCAGGGGTACACCCTAGATATAACATGGTGTAGAGGACCCCGAGAGACCCCATACAAGCAAATTAACATTCATAACATAAGAAATAGAATCAAGAGATAAATACAACATTTCAAGTCCAAAAGTTTCATAAAAGTAAAGAGGAAGTCTAAACACTTGACTAATTAGCTATTTAGTACAATAGAATGAAATTGGGCCTAGCGCATACATCATCCAAGAGAAATCAATGATCAAGCTAAACACATGCATCTTGAGAGTTAGAAACCATAAGTAATGAAACCATGATCAATGTAAGTGTACATCATCTTAAAGCATACTTACAATACTTCTTTGGAGTAACCTTGATTCATTACAATTTTCCTTAATTGTGGTAAGTAGACTTAACCGACATATAAGACCATGAGAGCTATCAACATGGAATCCGGTGTCTCCCACACCAAAAAGGGTTGTCCTACTTGCCAAGGAAGGCCATGAACTTCTAGCTATTGTGGATCCACTAGCTAATGTATATCTAGACAATCATCCTATTGGGCCACTTAGGTAAGGGATAAGGATATTGCTTCTAGAAACCCAGCCTCCATTAATGGGAGAGATTCCATCTCAATATCCTCTCGATGCTAAGCATAAATCCTACGAAGTAGTTATTAATCTTAACTTGTTCTCATAATCCATGGAAAGGCATGTCATCTTGCCAATCCAAGCTAATTCATAGTATTATCCATGGAAAGGTACAATTAAGTAACCAATCCAAGCTAGGGACATCGTAGGATAGCTCGTTAAGCTGTGTGTGCGAAAACCCTTCACCGTCCATGATCTTTTCATAATATCTCCTAAAATCTTTGATTCATAGATTAGTTGAGAAAACCTTTAACACTAAGACTCCTTTATGTGAGATTGTCCTTTCACAAATCATGCTTTAATGTGTTAATGAGAAATCCTTTCAACAACACAACAACTATCATCATCATTGATACTTCACTCTTAAAGCATCCTCAAGAAATTGACATAATTTCATAAGACATGCTTAATTTCATAATCTCCTCTTTGATAATTTAAAACCCAAGTCATATCATCATAATTGGAAAACATGGGATTTACTTGGGTTCATGGGAAATCATCATAAAATCATAGTATTTCATCAATTCATGCATAAGAGATCATAATTCAATCATTTAAATTAACATTGAAGAAAACTCATGGCAATTGAAGAAAACCCTAACTCAATTGGGGATTTATAACTTTGAAAATATGAGAATTTGGGAACTCCATGAATGACAGGAATCCATGGATGAAAACTATCATACCTTTCTATCAAAGCCCAAAAGAAATTAAAGAATGAAGGGTTGACCTTGAACCCAAGCGTGAATCTTCTTCTTCTCCAAACTTTTAGAGAGAGAAATATCTTTGTGAGAGAAATACTCAACTTCTTTTGGAATTTTAAAAGAATGACTTGAAGGGGTTAAAATCACTTATATAGGGGTCCTAGGAATGGGTAAAATGACATAGTATCAATATAAATAATAGGAAAATACCCAACTGCCCCTGCCTTACAGCTGACGCGAAACTCCAAATGGAGGCCCATATGAGTCATCTAGGGTTCCACAAGCCATCTAGGCAGTCGTGGTCCCTAGACCAGTGGCTAGGCAAGCCCTCATTCCCCACACACCAACCATCACGAGCCGTCTAGCCCTTCACGATCCGTCTAGGGGCTTGTGGGAGGAGGTTGCCTTGGGGAGCATACTGCGTACTCCTTCATGGGCACCACCACGAGCCGTGGTGCCGTTTAAGAGAACCACCACGAGCCGTGGTGCCCTTCACGTGGCACCTAAGGGATGGTGGGATGAGAGACCATCTTAGACACCTATTGGGAAAGGGAAGCTCCACTAGCCCCACTACGAGCTGTGGTACACTTCTCGGCCCTTGAGGGGCTCCATGAAAGGTGCCTTGGCTCAATGGAGGGCTGGTGACCTCCCCCTTGACTCTCTTTTCTAGGTTCCTAGATTCAGGGGTGTTATATTATCTCCCTCTTGGGGACATTCGTCCTCTAAAGGGATTCTAAATATCATATGAAATAAAAGAACTCAGAACTAGCAGCCCATCATGCATGCAATCATAGAAATGCACATATCCGAGGAGGAAACATCAACTCCAAGCTAAAGCATGTTCAAAACATCATATCATGTAGTCTATATGTTATTCATAATCAAATGCACATAAACATGTAGAAATCAATCAAGTTGACTCATTTTCTAAAAACTTAAGCCTTTTCATGAACTTGCATAAATTAGGAAATCATGGGAATATCTAAGACACATGACACCATAAGAGTAAACTATGAGGAACTCAATACCTCAAGTTAGAGTACGAGTAGAAGGAAAGAGATGAGGATATTGGGACATCATATTTGCCTCGGCCTCCCAACTAGCACCTTCAACGAACTGATTCCTCCTCAAAACTTTCACGGAAGCAACTTCTTTATTTCTCAACTTCTTGACTTGCCGGTCTAACATCTCAACCGCAACTTCTTCATAGGAAAGATTTTTGTTGAATCCCAAACCTTTGAAGAGAACTATGGATGTCAGATCACCAACATATTTTTTAAACATAGAGACATGGAAAATTGGATGCACCAATGCCAACTCATTAGGCAATTCAAGTGCATAAACAACCTTACCAACACGACTCAAAATTTGATATAGGCCTACATAACATGGACTAAGCTTCCCTTTCTTACCAAACCTCATTACACCATTTATGGGTGAAATCTTCAAGTAAACCCAATTATGAATATCAAACTCAAGATCTCTTCTTATCACATCGGCAAATGACCTTTGCCGGCTTTGAGCCATTTTCAAACTTTCTCTAATAAGTCGAACCTTTTCCATAGCATCATGTACCAACTCAGGACCTAGTAGGGCAACCTCACCCACTTCAAACCAACCTATGGGAGATCTACACCTCCTACCATACAAAGGCTTAATTGGAGCCATGTCGATACTTGAGTGATAACTATTGATATATGCAAACTCAATCAAAGGCAAATGATCATCCCAATTAACTTTGAAGTCAATCACACAAGCTCTCAACATATCTTTCAAAGTCTTGATAGTACGCTCTGCATGCCCATCGCTTTGGGGATGAAAGGTCGTACTAAGCTAAACCCGAGTACCAAGACCTTTTTGGAAAGATTTCCAAAACTTAGAAGTGAATTGAGTACCACGATAAGAGATAATAGACAAAGGCACTCCATGAAAATTCACCATTTCTATCAAGTACAACTTAATATAGTCCTCCGCCGAATAAAAAACCTTGATTGGGATGAAATGAGCTGATTTTGTCATTCGATCTACTAAAACCCAAATCGATTCATGTTGGCGCCGGGTGTGAGGCAAACAAACAACAAAGTCCACATTCACATCTTCCCACTTCCAAGTAGTAATGATTATGTCTTGGGATAAACCTCCCGATTTTTTATGCTCAACTTTCACCTATTGATAATTAAGACATTTAGCTACAAACTCCGTGATATCCTTCTTCATCGCATTCCACCAATAGATCTCTCGCAAATCACGGTACATCTTGGTGGCTCCCGGGTGAATGGAATATCGAGAACTATGGGCTTTTGACAAGATTTTTTCCCTCAAGTCATCAACATTATGGACACACAACCAACCTTGATATCTAAGGACACCATTTCCCCGTTAGAAGAAACCCTCTACGGACTTTTTAAGAACTACTTCCTTTAATTAAACCAAAGTTGGATCAAGACCTTGCTTAGCTTTCACATCCGACAGATAAGCCGATTCTCAACCATAACACTACCCTCGGTAGAGTCTACTAACTGAACACCCAACTGGGATAATCTATGAAAATCTCAAACAAACACTATTCTATCATCCTCAATATGAGCAACACCACCCATAGACAACCGACTAAGAGTATTTGTCACTACATTGTCCTTACCGGGGTGATAGAGAACACTCATATCATAATCCTTCAATAACTCAAGCCACCTCTTCTGGCGAAGATTTAGATCCTTCTTATTAAACACATTGCAATGTGGTCGGTAAATACATCCAGATGAACACCATACAAATAATGCCTCAAAATCTTTAAGGCAAAAACAACCGCTGCTAGTTCAAGGTCATGGTTAGGATAATTCTTTTCATGAATCTTAAGTTGCCTTGAAGCATCGGCAATGACTTTTCCATTTTTCATAAGCACGCATTCTAGCCCAATTCTCGAGGCATCACAATACACAACAAAACCATCAGTCCCTTATGCTAAAGTCAACACCGTAGCAGAAGTAACTCTATCCTTCAATTCCTGAAAACTCTTTTCACACACTTTAGATCATATGAACTTAGCCTTCTTTTGGGTCAATTTTGTCAATGGAGAGGCAATAGAAGAAAACCCTTCAACAAACCTTCTGTAATAACTAGCAAAACTCAAGAAACTTCTAATATCCGAAGGGGATAGAGGTCTAGGACAACTCTCTACCGCATTCGTCTTCTTACGATCTACCTCAATACCCTTGGTTGAGACAACATGACGAAGAAAAGTTACATACCTTAGCTAAAACTTTCATTTTCTAAACTTTGCTAAGAGTTTTTGGTCCTTGAAAATTTGCGAAACAATCCTCAAATGATTGATGTGATCATCCTCACTTCTCGAATAGATCAATATGTCATCAATGAACACAATCACAAACATATCAAGGTATTCTCTAGACACTCTTTTGATCAAATCCATAAAAGTGACCGGAGCATTAGTCAAATCAAAAAACATCACCAAAAACTCAAAATGACCATATCATGTCCTAAAAGCCGTTTTTGGAATATCTTCTTACTTCACCCTCAATTTGTGATAACTCGACCGAAGGTCAATCTTTGAGAACTAGCTTGCCCCTTGAAGTTGGTCAAACAAGTCATCTATCCTTGGCAGAGGATACTTATTCTTAACCGTGACTGTATTCAATTGCTAGTAGTCTATACACGTTCGGAAAGAACCATCCTTCTTTCTAACAAACAAGACTGGAGCACCCCATGGAGATATACTCGGTCAGATAAAACCCTTATCCAACAAGTCTTTTAATTTCTCTTTCAATTCCTTAATCTCTGCCTGACTCATTCGGTAAGGAGGAATAGAAATAGGTTGGGTATCTAGGAGAAGGTCAATACCAAAATCTATTTCCCTTTCTGGAGGAATACGGGGTAGATCATCTTGAACACTTCCAGAAATTCATTAACAACGAGGCCTGACTCAAGAGTAGGAGTTTCAGAATCTACATCCTTCACCCTAACTAGATGGTAAATGCAACCCTTAGCAATCATCTTTCTAGCTTTAAGACAAGAGACAAACTGGCCCTTAGGCATAGAATTTTCCCCTTTACACTTAGGACGGTTTGGAAATTGGAACTTGACTACACTTGTTCTACAATCAATATAAGCCTAACATGAATGCAACCAATCCATACCAATGATAACATAAAAATCTAGAATATCAAGCTCTACCAAATAAACAAGAGTAAATCTCTGGGAAAATGAAACTGGACATTTTCTATAGACCCTCTTAGCCACAACAGAATCACCAACAGGGTAGAGACAGAAAAGGGATCTAACAAAACATCTGGAAGAATATCAAACCTCATAGCCACATATGGTGTCACCAAAGACAAGATAGCACAACGATCAAGTAAAGCATAAACGTTAAGTTAGAAGACTTTCAACATACCAGTAACGACATCGAGAGAACCCTCTTGTTCACCTTTAGTTTGAAGTGCATATAATCGATTTTTCTTTGGAACATTGTAAGCCAAACCACTATGAGGAGCTTTCTTGTCCTCTCTTCTTTTAGCCATAAAAACGGTCAATCCCTTATCTTATGACAACTTTTACCACAACCGAAAAAACAATCTGTACCGGCTAAGCACCTACCCTCGTGCTTCTTTCAACATTTAGCACAAGTAAACATAGGCAATGAAGATCCACTACCATTTGCTCCTTGAGGATTAGGGTTAGACACCCTATCTTTGTTGAACTTAGAAACAACATTGGAGGAACCTTGACCGAAAAACCTCTGTCGGAACCTAGAACGATCATGTCCATCAAACTTTGAGTTTGAGAAGTTACCATTACCAGTCTTAGCTATTTTTGCCTCCTTAGACCTTTCCTTATGTTTCTCCTCTTTAATTTGTTGAGCATGAACCATGAGACGAGAAATATCCATATCATGGATAAGCATAACGATGTAACATTCCTTAACCACCATTTCGGACACACCCAAAACAAACTTACTCATTCCTGACCTAGTTTTGGTAATCAAAGAAGGCATATACTTAGACAATTGTGTGAACTTCAAAGCATACAATTTCACTCTAATTCTCCCTTGATGAAGGTTGATGAATTCAAGCACATTTTCCTTCCTCATCTCAAGGGGAAAGAACCTAACAAGGAAGGCAACTTTGAACTTTTCCCATTCGAGAGGACCCGCATCTTTCGGTCTTCTTGCTTTCCATTGGTTGAACCAAATTTGAGCAACACCCTAAGTTGATAAGCGGCCAACTCCGCCTTTTCCACCGGCATCACTCCCATGATTATCAACATCTTATAGAACTCATCAATGAACTCTTGAGGATATTCCTAAACCTTAGAACCATGAAACTCCAGAGGATTCATTATAGTGAAGTCCCTCACTCTAGATGTCGTCAGACCCACATTTGGGTTCACGGGAACCAGCACCTACTTATTGACTTGGACCGTCACAGCTTGAGCCTATACTTGAAAAGCATCCCTAAACTCTGCATTAGTCACTTTCTCGGCCAAAGGGTCGACCAGAGCTTGATGAGCTTCTTGATTCACATTCCCTCCCACATTCCTTCTAGCATAAGCTCTTCGAGTTGCCATTTCCTGTAGAGCATTGGGTAAGAAATAGAAGAGAGGCCTTATAAAGTTAAACTCTATCGCACGACTTTAGAGTAATGAAATAAGTGGAGTTTCCTAATCATCTTGTAGCCTCTCATTCATAAATGTTGCGCGCTTCACACTCATGAACAAGATTCTACTTGACGTGGCTTATGAGACATCCTATGACCTTTCTTAACCTTGTACTATAAATACCAAGTTTGTCACGACCCAGGGGTGTACCCTAGATGTAACATGGCATAGAGGACCCCGAGAGGCCCCATACAATCCACATAGCAGTCATCACATAGGATATAATGAATGTTGCCTTTCTCCTCTTCAATATAGTCAATGCTGCTTCAACCTTTAATTCAGACAAATTTGCAGACAGAATCACAAGTAAGGTCTTGTCTTAACCCATAAATACATACCTAAAGTGAGATGGTAATGTCTTTAGTTAAAGCATGGGTGCTTCTTCAATTGAAGGCTTAGGTGGAGGACCCAAAACCCTATCAATGGCTGTTTAACGTTAACAAAGACACTTCATCCAATACTAAGCGTCAATGATCGTTAGATACTAATATAACCCAACTAGTAAGTTGAGGCTGAGTCCCAAGGGAGTGGTTTGTAATTGAGAATCAATTGAAAAGCAAGAATATGCTCAAGTCAATCATAGCTAAAAACATTTGCGAAGAAAAACATAATTCAAGTTTTAGGTGACACTAGTGTCAAATATCAAGGGGGTTTGTTTGTAACTATCATCTGCAACAACAAATAACACGAAAATACCAATATAGAGATGGGATTCTTGGGATGTGATTGGATTATGGGTTAAGGTAAACAACCGGGTAATTGCAATTAATAGTGAATAACTATAAATTAGTGAGTAAGCTAGACTTTAGTGGGGATCAACTTTCTCTCGAACAATTTACCCCGAATCAAATTGGTTTCTCTCGAACACCAATAAGCAGCAATTAAACACATACTTCACTTTAGTCCATTCACTCTCTAGAGCTGAATGTGTGGAAAAATGTTTAGGATTCACTCTCTCGAGCTGAACCCATGACAACCCAATACCCAAAGACTATCGATTTAGTAATTTTGGTTTTAAAACCTCTCTGTCGAGCAAGCCAAAAACACGAAGTTAAGATTATATTTGCAACTACAATCCATTAAATTCAACCACAATTACCGAACGAAATCAAATTTAAACAATAATTAAACTATCAATTAACAATACCCAACAGTTAAATCAACCCATAATCACAAAATCACACCCCAAGAATTGGGGTTTTAGCTAGACATAATAAAAAGGTAGAAATCATTACCAAACTGTGTTTCCATCTGCTGGGTACGATTAATACTGTCTTTACAGACGTCTAAGATGAAGAATCTTCAACACCCACTTCCAATTTCTTAGAAATGGAAATCTTCAAATCTTCAAAGCTAAGGAAATATTGTCTCTCTATTCAGTTCTAAGCTCTGAACTTCAAAAACTCAATAATACTGAAGACCATCAAATGTTAGATACTAAACTAAGAATTTAAAAATGTATTTATATTTGCGCAAAAAATTGCCGCGAAGGTCCATTTGGCGCAATAAGTCGAGATCGTCGATCCACTAGGCGATCTGCCCTTTGTTCAATTTCATCGTCGTTCTGCTTTTGCTTTCAGCATCTTTAAGTTCTGTAACTTTGGGCGATATAGCACTACATCGCAGAACTGTTCAGTGACTCGCCGACTGCTCCTTTCTCTCGCCAACTTGATTTTCTCCTTTAGGGCTTGGCACTCTGGAACATTAGGCGAGACTTTGGCCATTCGGCGACTCGCCCAATGGCTTAGGCGATCCTGAGGCCTTCTTTTCTCCGTTCTTTCAGCTGCCTTGTTCCGTTTTGCTCATTTGTGTCCATGCTCTGTTCCTTAATCCAAATACCTAAAATTCAAGGATTTACATCAGTTATTGGCACAAAATATGCATTTGAGGACACTAAATTTATTAAAATAAAGCCCCAAATGAGTCCAAATCGTGGACTAGTCAACACCCCCAACTTAAAGTTTTGCTTGTCCTCAAGTAAAACTTAATTTCAGCACTTCAAAAAGGATGTCTCAAATAGTGCTACACAAGACTCAATCATGAATGCACACAAGAAAACTCAACTTACTCATGCAAGGATCAATTGTGCACTCAAAGATTCAAGGTGTGACTCACCATTACCAAAGAATCTCAAGCTCACAATACTTTCTTCAAATGCAAGTTCAAGCTCAACAAAGGTGATCAAATGCCCTCACACAAAGAATGATTCCATATTCACATCCAATGGTTCAACACTTTAAAGTTCCGGAATCAAATGCAACGCTCACACTCACAAAGTTGAAAGAAATACATGATTTCACCTATAGGTTTGCCCTTACTTTCAAATCGACTTTCGTTTTAGCTCACTCAAAATCAAAAAGGTCTTCTCAGGGCTTGTAATGGGGCTCAGTGTAAAAGTATGATCATTTAGGCTTAATGGTTGTAATCCTCATGAAATGTGGTGTGAACAACACTTTCTGTCCTTTTCTTTATCATCTCATTCAAGCTCAAAAGTCACCCTTTATTCATCTTCCATGGAATGTTAGAAACCCCAATTTCTTTGTATATTCACAACTTTTTCCACAACTTTTTCTTTTTTCATTCTTTTCTTCGTTTTCATTTTTTTTTTTTGTATGGAGGGGTTCCATTTTTTCTCAAAACCATGGTTTAAGGGGACTTTCTTGCACTTCTTGGTTTACCTTCTCTTTTCACCACACCCTCAACTTAGGCTTCTGGCCTAAGTTGGCTATTCAAACAGACGACAAATCTCCCTTCCCTACTTGCCTACAACATCTTTGAGTCCTGGACCATTGGGCGGTATATTTCTACTTCACGGAACTGATCGGCGATACGCCGACTTCTCCTTTCATCACCTTTTTGATCCTCTTCATTCAGGGCTTCACGTACTGGAACAAAGGGTGAAGTATGTCCAGTCGGCCATTCACCAAGTGTGCTTGGCGATGCTAAGGCTTCAGTTTCTTTGTTCTCTTCAGCCTTTTTGTTCCTTTTTGCGCCTAAGTGTCCATGATTCCATTAAAACTTCAAATACCTGAAACTTGAGAGTTTTCATCAGATATTGAGAGAAAATAAGCATTTGAGGACACTATTTCTATTAAAATAATTCCCTAAATGAGTCTAATCTAAGGACTCATCAACACCCCCAACTTAAACTTTTGTTTGTCCTCAAGTAAAACTCTAGTTCAGCTGTTCAAATAGGATGTGTCAAACAGTGCTACAACAAGACTCAAACTACTCATGCAAAGATCAATTGTGTACTCAAAGATTCAAGTTGTGACACACCATTATCAAATATTCTCAAACCCTCAATACTTTCTACTAATGCAAGTTCAAGCTTAAGAAAAGCATTCGAATGCCCTCACACAAACGATGATTCCATAATCACACACAAATGTCTAATCATTTAAAGCTCAGGAATCAGATGCAATGCTCACACTCATAAAGAGGAACAAAATGTATGCTTTCACCCATAAGTTTACCCTTACTTTCCTATCAACCTTCGGTTCGGTTCACCCAAGATAAAAAAGGTGTTTACAAGGCTTGTAATGGGGCTGAGTGCAAAGGTATGGTTATTTAGGATCAGTGACTTTCATCCTCATGAGATGTGGTGATCTCAACACATCCTTACTTTCTTCCTTCATCATTTTTTCTTCTAGTGCTTTATAGTCATCTTATTATTCACTTCACATGGATTGCTTGGAAACCCAATCTCTTTTGCACTTTATTTCACAACTTTCTTTTTCATTTCTTTTCTTTTCTCTTTCTTTTTCTTTTTTTTATATGGAGGGTTTCCATTTTGTTTTGCAATACCATGGGTTAAGAGAGACTTCTTCTTGCACTTCTTGATTTCTTCCTTTTCCTTTTCACTACACCCCCAACTTAGGCTTTTGGCCTAGGTAAGCTATTCACTTAAACACATCTCAAGAGGATTCTAGGTAATGGATGAAGAAAGGTCTAAGTTTTCATTAAGTTTCTTCCAAAGAAGGATAGACTCAAAGGGTGCTCAAGAGAGGTTTAAACGCTCATAGAGTAGGCCACAAAAGAGGTATATGTCAAATTGGCTCACACTCTTCAAAAGTTGCCTAAGATCATCTCAAGATCAAGGCTTGCTTAATCAATCGGACTAACGGGGCAAATTCTAGGTGTATTCATGCATGGTTCAAAATAAGCTTATCACACAAGGCATCGACACTAAAGTCAAGCAAGACTACTCACTTTTGCTAGTGTGCAATGGTCATCACACGAGAATCAATTTGATACATGGCTAATCACAACGAGATGCAAAGAGTTCACATATTGTTTATGCAACTTCATTTGGTCTCGTTGTAGCCGCACATTCATGTTTGTTCGATTGAGAGCACTATTCAAGTAATCAGTATTTGAGCGAAACCAAGACTCAAATTTGTACAAGAACAACCACTTTCTACATAAGAGGTGGCGAAAATTTTCAAAAAATGAATTTTTTTAGGAAAGGTCAAAATCTTTTTGCAAATTTATAACTTAAAGGAGCCATAAGTTCAAGCATCCATGAAAAGCAGTATAAGCTAAAATTAAAAGGAACAGACAACCCAAATGTACACAAAAACAAAAATATCCAGAACAAGCAAACAAAGGTGAGCCTCACCTCACCACAATAAAATCCTAAATTTTTACGACCTTGGGTTGCTTCCCAAAAGCTCCTTATTTAACGTCGTGACTCGACATGAGCTATCAGTAAAGCTTCATCATTGGGGTTTGACCTAACGCCATTAGGCAACCCTCCTTCGCTGCAAGGGTAGAGATGAATCCTAAATTTTTACGACCGTGGGTTGCCTCCCAAAAAGTGCCTTATTTAACATCGTGGCTAGACGTGAGCTATCAGTCAAGCTTCATTATTGTGGTTTAACCTAATGCCATTAGGAAACCCTCCTTCGCTCCTAGGGCAGAGATGCGGCAGTGCGTGGTTCAATAGGTCTTCATTCACCTTGATTGATCTCGAGTGGGAACCAATTATTAGATTCAACACCTCCATGCTCTCCTTCATCACCTTTAGTATTCTATCTTTCTCATGAAGCTTTTGGAGAATGATCAATAGCGTATCATCGATATGCTTTTTCTCATCACTCTTAGTGTTTTCTTGCTCATGAGGAAGCGGATGCTTCCCTTGGCATTTGCACTGGTTTTCCACTTCCTTTATTTTGGTGGCCAAGTTGTTCAGTTGAGATTCCAACGTCTTTAACTTGGAGTCACCCTCGACTCCTTGATTTATGTCAACCGACTTGCCACCCCTTCCCTCAACAATGCTAAGGTACCTGCACACACAAACAACTAAAAAGAAAAACAAAACTAATAGTAAAATTAGTAAAACTACACTAAAAATAACAAAAAGCTCTAGTTAACTACATTTTCACGGGACACCACTCCCCGGCAGCGGCGCCATTTTGATGTTTGCGTAATCAAGACACAACTTCCAGTACGAGTGTCTACGATCGTGCAATGGTATAGTAACCCAACCAAGGGTTGGGGTCATGTCCGAAGGGAGTGGTAGTGAAAAGAGTAGTTAGGCTAGAATTTTGTTATAGTTAGCTGTAGTTTGAGAAATTATCGAATAAAAACAAAGTAAATTAAGTGGGTGACACCAAAGTGTCAAATATCAAAGGGGTTTTTGTCACAAGTAGCTAAAACAACAAAAATAAAGAGAAAATCAAGTTTGGGGAAAAGTTCTTACGGTGTGACCGCAATATATATTGATATAAATCGTTGGGTACATGCTTTCGATAGGAAATTTGCAAGATAATAGTGATTAGGCTAAGCTTTAAATGGACATAAGTTCCCTCTCGGGCAACTTAACCCGTTTCAAATGGGTTTCTTTCGGACACCCATTTGCCGCAGAAGTCCAACCTACGCCTTACCCCACTCACTCTCTCGAGCTGAGTGTTAGGATATGGGACAAGGTCTCACCCTCTCGAGCTAAACCTCATGTCGACCCACTCCTTAGGCCATCAGTCTAGCAGTCTTCATTTCGCGACCTCTCTCTCTCGCAAGCCAAAAACACATGGGTGGTTTTGTATTTGCAACTACAAACCCATTAAATTAAACCACAACCACTATCAGCAAGCAAGACCCAACAATAATACCAACACATATTCGCTAAATCACACCCCAAGAATAGGGGTTTTTAACCACACATCAAGAAATAAGCAATTACATCTAAAATGATAACGAAATCAAATGGGTATAAAAAATTAAACCTTAATTGAAGCAAAGGAGCAAGAATAGAGAAGACCCACTTCCAACTTGGGGAAGATGAACTCCTTTCTTCAAGTTTCCCAAAAGACCTCTCTAAACTTGAGAGAAAAATGAAAAAGCTAATATTCTAAGTCTCAAAATTACAATTATGTTCGGATCTTCTCAAAACTAATAAAGAGCTAGTATTTATAGTTTCAGAAAATAGTGCTACGGTGGATCGTTCGGCGAGGTAAGTGGGAACCGCCGATCGACTCGGCGATTCGCCCATCATCTGGTTCGTCACCTTTCTGTGCTTGCCTACAACATCTTTGCATCCTTGACCAGTGGGCGGTATATTTCTACTTCGCGGAACTGATCGGCGATACGCCGATTGCTCCTTTCATCGCCTTTTATATCCTCTTCCTTCAAGGCTTCGCGTACTAGAACAAAGGGTGAAGTATGTCTAGTTGGCCATTCGCTAAGTGTGCTTGGCGATGCTCATGCTTCAATTTCTTCGTTCTCTTCAGCCTTTTTGTTCCTTTTTGTGCCTAAGTGTCCATGATTCCATTAAAACTTCAAATACCTGAAACTTGAGAGTTTTCATCAGATATTGAGAGAAAATAAGCATTTGAGGACACTATTTTTTTTAAAAATAAAGCCCTAAATGAGTCTAATCTGAGGACTCATCAGGAGAATCAAGGTTGGAACTCCAGAAGATGTGAGGAGGGTTTGTACCCACGCTATTTGCAGCGAGGTGGAAATCAAGGTTGGAACCATCATAAGGAAGTTGAGCAAAGTAGATACCATCAAGATTTGTCCGAACAAAATGAGAACTGGAGAAGAGAGGATGAATATGAAGAGAACCACACTTCCTCAAGTGAGAGCCCAAAATCAAGGGGTAGCGCAGGTAGTCCCCGTGTGAGTGATATTCTTTGACGCATTCTTGATAAAGTTGAAGGCTCATATGATTTATTGAAAGAGATGAAAGCTGACTTCTCATCCTTGAATAATAAAGTAAACTCGCACGCAGATGCAATCAAAGTCCTTGAAGGTCAGTTGAGTTTACTTACAATACAATTGAAACAAAAGATGGAGACAAATGATGAAGATAGAGGGCTGGCCATTGTAACTCAGAGCGAAAAAGAAGTAAAAGGTGATGTGATGGGAAATGAGGGAGTGCACATGCAAAATGAAAGAAAAGAGAAGGAGGACGAAGAAATAACCATCCTACAAGACACCACAAGGGCCCCACAAATTTATGTGGAGAAACACAAGCCATGCCTAAAAGTCAAGAAACCTTTACCCAAAATACTTCCTCCATTTCCTCAACGCCTCAAGAAGAAGAATGAGGATGAAAAGTTCAAGAAGTTTTTATCGGTGTTTAAAACCTTATCGATTAATCTCCCTCTAGTGGAAGCATTGTTGGAAATGTCGGGTTACGCCAAATTTATGAAGGACTTAGTCACAAAAAAAGGAGCTTCGATTTTGAGACGATCGATGACTCTCACAGTTGTAGTGAGATTATGACGAAGGAGTTGATCGAAAAGAAAGATGATTCTGGGGCATTCACCATCCCGTGTAGCATAGGCATGCTCAAGTTTGCAAAAGCCCTATGCAATCTAGGAGTAAGTATTAATCTAATGTTGTATGATATTTATAAACAACTCGGGTTGGGTGAACCGCAAGCTACAACTGTGAGACTCTTGATGGTTAACATATCGATCAAACATCCAGTGGGAATACTTTATGACATGTTGGTTAAGGTTGACCGATTCATCTTTCCGGCCTATTTTGGCATACTTGACTGTGACATAGATGCCTAGATTCCTATAATCTTGGGAAGGCCATTCTTGGCAACTAGGAGAGCGTTGGTGGATGTTGAGAGTGGGGAGCTGAAATTTTGGGTTAGTGATAATGAAGTCACATTTGATGTGTGCAAATCAATGAAACATCTAAGTGACATTCATGTAATCTCAACTGATGATATGATTGATGAGGTTGTGGCTAGTGTGAGCCATCTGATGTTTAGTAAATTACCCCTTGAGGTTGCGTGGTTACTGTCTAATCCATGAGCCACTACAGTATCTTCTTCACACTGGAGTAGTTGCCCTCAAGGCCTTTTGTCGATAGTATCTTCTCCTCGAGGATGGTTTCCAAATTATCGCCTTTCAACCAGTTGAGAAGTGTAGGAGGTGGGACGACTGGTGGCACATGAGCCACAGGAGGTGCCGAAGCTGGCACTGAGTATGGTGGTGTGTCAGCTGGAGGGACTCTGGCTGAGTCAGGTGAGATCTAGTTCGAATCTCATTCCGCCGGGACTGCAAAGGTTAGTCATCCTCAGGCTCAGATAAAGCAGCCTGGGAACCAATAGTCTCCGTGTCAGATATGGGCCTCTTGCCCCTGCTATGACCTCCAGTTGGAGGCTTTTTCCTTCTTTTTTGGAGGATTTGATTCCCCTTTGTTAATAGTGATACCCCATACTCTTTTCCGGGGTGTCATGTCTATGTTTGTTCATACCATGTCTCCAAAAGATCAGGAAAAAGTTAGAATCAATTCAAGCAAAATCACAGAAAAACTATTGCAGACAGACTCACCGATCCGATCGGCAAGTCGCCGAATCACTTTGGCGAGCTAGGTCTAGCTTGCCGAAAGGATTGGCTCTAAAATTTTGGTAAGTTGGTGATGGGAAGGGCCTTTTGGGGAATCGCCGACAGCTTTTCGGCGAGCAAGGGTTAGCCCGCCGAAAGTTATAGTGCAATTTAACCTATAGGGGTGCAGGCAAAGGGCGATCAAGAAGACTTTCGGTGAGTCACCGAGTGCCTTTGGAGACCTCAAGCTTCTCGCCGAAAGTTACGGAACCCAACATCAAATAAAGCATGAAATTAATGCCGAAAGTTATGGAACCCAGCTCACCAAACGACTCAACGTGCCTACTTTCAATCCAACTCTCAAATTCAACCCTGCAACCCCCGAATACAAAATCATAGCATGTACTAGTTAAATTAAAGAAATACCCATAACACCTATTACCCCGAGATACTCAAACTTCTCTCGGTTTTGCCAAATTTGGCCAATTGACGACTTTTGCCCTTAAGAATGACGTCACCCGCTCTAGCACAGGGCAAATTATGTCTTTTGGCACAAATTCAGGTTACTCAGACTTCACCCAACTAATTTAAACAACATGCAAGAACAACCCCACAAAATTTACTTCATTTTAAAGCACAAAATTACGGGAATCTAACATTAAAGGCATTATGGGGAAGATTATCTAATTAAAACATGCAATCAAACATACAAATCCTATCAGAGAGGTCCAATACACTTCAATCAAGATAAAATTATTATAAATGAGTACCAATAAGATAAAAATAAACTCGGGGTTTGGAAAACCAACCTTTTATGCCGAATAATAAAAACTGAAATGCTAGGCGGCAAAGTAATCCAACTCCGAGAACACCTAAACAACTAAAATACCTTAGGAATACAAAAATATAGAAACCAATGTGCAGGTGTGAGTTTGGGAAGTTCAAAAGTGAGGTAAAGTGAAAGAGTTGGAAGTTTAAACCTTTGGCCTCTTAAGAAACCGTCCAGTTCTCGCCCATTCAGCGACATTAGTCGTCTCGGCGACACTCAGAGTGGTCACTTACCTCGCCGAGTTTTACAAGACCTCCAGTAAATCAAGGGGTCCAAACGGTGGACTAGTTCATGATCGCCCACCTGGTCGGCGATTCGCCAATAATTTCCTTGGCTCGCCGAGTTTTACAGATTCCACTTTAAAGTTGTCTTGAATCCAATGACAGTCTAGGTCGGGGTCGCCGACCTCTTCGGTGATTCACCGAATGAACCTTTAGCTCACCAACCTGCACTTTTCAATTACTTTCCACACTTTGTCCTGCACATTCAACACACCATTATTGCAAATTTTAAAAAGAAAGAAATAAAACTTGGGTTTCCTCCCAAGCAGCGACTTAGTTAACGTCGTGGCACGACGTAAGTCCACCTTCAAACCTCATTCTTGGGGTTGGCCATAGTGTCACTAGGCAACCCCCTTGTTGTCTTGGGTTTAGATGAGACGAGATATGACCCATTTGGGTCTCCAACTGTTTGATCGACACTTAATGGGAGGTGACGGTCTGGCTAAGGATCGACAAATCTTCTTTTATTTCCTTTAAAATCTTGTCCGATCCCTCAACTTTGTTGAGGATACGAGAAATCATATCCTCAGACCGGTCACCTTCTGAATCTTTTGGCTTTTGGCGCTCGTGGGGAGGCACATATCTATCCTTCTCCCCTTCCTTCTAATTAGGATTCTGGTCCCTCTATTCTCTGTCACGATCTTTCCAACCTTCATTCCTGATCCAATCTTGGTTGGCACCCTGCCTCGGGTAGTTTGAACGGTAACCACCACCTTGGTTGGCTAGGAAATTTACCTCTTCATTGTAAAAAGCCTCAAACTTTAGCTCCTCAGGATTAGCACACCCGACACCCACGGCATTGACACTTTGAGCACCAGCTCCCATGACATTTTTGGATAAATTGTCAAGTTGTGTCATGATCTTGGCCATTTTCTGGTCCCTCTCTTGGTATTTCTCCATCTTCTCCTTCGTCAGCTTAAATGTGAGAGGGGAGACTTGGTCTTCATGGGTATACCACGCCAAGTTGATGTTAGTCATGCCATCCAATAACTGAGCAGCAATAACATAAGGTTGTTGCATCAAACCTCCCGGAGAAAGTTGATCATCAACACTCTTGTTTACCGAGTCAAGACTACATTAAAAATACTACAGCAACACGTTGTTAAGCAAGCCATGAGTTGGGCATTGAAGCACCAACTTCTTGAATCGCAGCCAAGTTTCATGAATTGGCTCGCCCTCTAGACGCTTGAACCTCTGAATGTTGTCCCGAAGAGTCATCATCTTTGAAGGAGGGAAAAATTGCACTTGAAATGCGGTAACCAACTACTCCAACAAAGTGATTGATTCAAGTGGCAATTTAGCTAGCCAGTTGCACGCTTCTCCCATTACAGAGAATGGGAACAACCTTAACAGGACCGATTCTTGGGAGATATTCTTGAAAGAGAAGGGTCCGCAAACATCAACAAAATTTCTAATGTGCTCATGGGGATCCTCATGAGCCAAACCTTGGAACAGCCCCTTCAATTGCAAGAGCTGCAACATAGTACTGGTGATGTGGAACACTGCATTCCCTTCGGCCGGAGGCAAGCAAATGGCACCAATACCACCCATAAGATAGGGGTTATTAGCAATAGGCTCATTGACGTTACCAATGTCGTCTTGGTGGCCTACTTGGCTACCATTGCTGCCATTAACACTCATATTTCCTTCTTTCAAAACACAAACAAGCAAAACAAAACTAAAATTAAATCAGCTCACTATAATTAACAAGAGCAAAATTCAACTTAACCAAAAAATTTCAAGTAACACCAATCCTTGACAGCGGTGCCATTTTGATTATATTAACGTTATCAAAAACACTTCATTCAATACTAAGCGTCAACGATCGTTAGATAATAATATAACCCAACTAGTGAGTTGGGGTCGAGTCCCAAGGGAGTGGTTTGTAATCGAGAATCAATAGAAAAGCAAGAATATGCTTAAGTCAATCATAGATAAAAACATTTGTGAAGAAAAAATAATTCAAGTTTGGGGTGACACAAGTGTCAAATATCAAGGGTTTTTTTTTGTAACTATCAGCTACAACAACAAATAAAATGAAAATACGAATATGGAGACGGGATTCTTAGGGTGTGATTGGATTATGGGCTAAGGTAAAAAACCACCGGGTAATTGCAGTTAATAGTGAATAGCTATAAATTAGTGAATAAGCTAGACTTTAGTGGGGATAAACTTTCTCTCGAACAATTTATCCCGAATCAAATTGGTTTCTCTTGAACACTAATAAGCAGCAATTAAGCACAACCTTCACTTTAGTCCATTCACTCTCTCGAGCTGAATGTGTGGAAAAAGGTTTAGGGTTCACTCTCTCGAGCTGAACCAGTGACAACCCAATACCCACAGACCATCATTCAGTAATTTTGGTTTTAAAACCTATCCCTCGAGCAAGCCAAAAACACGAAGTTAAGATTGTATTTGAAACTACAACCCATTAAATTCAACCACAATTACTGAACGAAATCACCTTTAAACAATAATTAAACTATCAATTAACAATACCCAACAGTTAAATCAACCCATAATCACATAATCACACCCCAAGAATTGGGGTTTTAGCTAGACATAATAAAAACGTAGAAATCGTTACCAAATTGTGTTTCCATCAACTAGGTACGATTAATATTGTCTTTACAGAGGTCTAAGATGAAGAATCTTCAACACCCACTTCTAATTTCTTAGAAATGAAAATCTTTAAATCTAAGGAAATATTGTCTCTCTATTCAGTTCTAAGCTCTAAACTTCAAAAACTCAATAATACTGACGACTATTGAATGTTAGTTACTAAACTAAGAATATGAAAATGTATTTATAGTCGCCCAAAAATGTTCTACGAAGGACCATTCGGCGCAATAAGTTGGGATCGCTGATCCATTCGGCGATCTGCACTTTTGTCAATTTCATCGCCATTCTGCTTTTGACTTCAGCATCTTCAAGTTCTGCAACTTTGGGCGATATAGCACTGCATCGCGGAACCGTTTGGCGACTCACCGACTGTTCCTTTCTCTTGCAGACTTGATTTTCTCCTTCTGGGCTTGGCACTCTACAACATTTGGTGAGATATTAGCCATTCGGTGACTCGCCAATGGCTTAGGCGATCCTCAGGCCTTCTTTTCTTCGTTCTTTCGGCTGCCTTGTTCCTTTTTGCTCATTTGTGTCCATGCTTTGTTTCTCAATCCAAATACCTAAAATTCAAGGATTTACATAAGTTATTGACACAAAATATGCATTTGAGAAAACTATATCTATTAAAATAAAGTCCCAAATGAGTCCAAATCGTGGACTCATCATTAGCTCCCAGTGATCTCTTGAGATGCCCAAAATAGACACCTCCATGAATTACACCATTTCCTATGCTTCAGCATCACCATAGATATAGTGGCCCATCAACACACATTCTAGTGGATCCTTGGACGCGATGTAATGAGCTTCTGCTACAAGATATATCACTGGAATGGCCGATGATGTTTGCGTAATCAAGACACAACTTCCGATGCAAGTGTATACGATCGTACAATAGTTTAGTAACCCAACTAAGGGTTGGAATCATTCCCAAGAGAGCGGTTTTGAGAATTAATAGAAAAATAAAATTTCATTCTAACTAGTCGTAGCTAAAGATATTAACGATTAAAAATATTGTAAATTAAAGGGGGACACAAGACTGTCGATTAACAATGGGTTTTTTCACTAGTAAGTAAAAACAACAAAATAAATAAGGATTTCTAAGTGATGAGAGGGGGTCCTTGGGATGTGACGGGAATACGGGTTAAGCTAGATTATTGGGTACATGCTTTCGATAGAAGATTCATAGAATAATTCTGACTAGGCTAAACTTTAAAGGGGATAAGCTCTCTCTCGAGCAACTTACCCCGTTTCAAGCTAGTTCCTCTCGGACACCCACTTGCCGTATGAAGACCACCCTCCGCCTTAACCCACTCACTCTCTCGAGCTGAGTGTGTGGACATGGGACTAGGGTTCACTCTCTCGAGCTTAACCTCATATCGACCTACTCACATTGGCCATCAATTTAGTGGTTTTAATTTTACGACCTCTCTCTTGAGCAAGCCGAAAACACATAAATAATCTTGTATTTGCAACTACAAATTCATTAAATTCATCCACAACTACTAAACGAAATCACAATTAAACTATCAGCAAACAAGACCCAACAATTATATTAATCCATATTCGCTAAATCACACCCTATGAATTGGGGATTTTAGTCACACATGTATTAGAGATAGAAATTTATACCAAATTGAGCTCGCATTCAACTGGGTATGAAGATTTAAGTCTTCATACATGCCAAAATTGAAGAATCCAAGAGACCCAAACCCAAATCTTGAAGATGAAACCCTTTGGATCTTCAAGTTTTCAAAATCCTCTCAAACTTAGAGCGAAAATATCAAAAAGTACTATTCTATATGAAATTATAATAATTGTTCGACTCTTAAAACTATAACTCTAACTAGTATTTATAGTTTTCACAGATTTGTGCTGCAGCAGATCATTCAGCGTCTTTAGTCGGAATCACCGATCAACTTGGCAATTCGCCTTTAGGTGTAGTTCATCGCTGTCGTGCACCATCCTTCAGCATCGTCATGCTCTAGGTCATCGGGCGACATGGTACTGCTTCGCCGAACTGCTCGGCGATGAGCTTCCGCCGACTTGATCCTTTCCTTCAGGGCTTGGCACACTGGAACAAAAGGCGAAGTAAGATCCTTCGGCGACTCGCCAAGTGGACTCGGCGATCCTTAGGCTTTCATTTCTTCGTTCTTTTCAGCCTTTTCGTTCCTTTTTGCGACATAGTGTCCATGCTTTCCTTCAAACTTCAAATACCTGTAACTTAAGGGTTTTCATCAGATATTGAGATAAAATAAGCATTTGAGGACACAATTTCTATTTAAACATAGCCCTAAATAAGTCCAATTTGTGGACTCGACAACACCCCCAACTTAAAGTTTTGCTTGTCCTCAAGCAAACTCAAGTTCATCCATTCAAAAAGGGTGTCTCGAACAGTGCTACACAAAACTCAACTTGAATGCACACAACAAGACTCAATTTACTTATGCAAGGATCAATTGTTTACTCAAAGATTCAAGTTGTGACACAACATTACCAAAGATTCTCAAGCTCGCAATACTTGCTTCAAATGCAAGTTCAAGCTCAATAAAAGCCTTTGAATGCCCTCACACAAATGATGATTTGATTTTCCCACGCAAAGGTATAATCAATTTAAAGTGTAGGAACCAGATACAACGCCCAAACTCACAAAGAGGAACACAATGCATGCTTTCACCCATAGGTTTGCCCATATTTCCAATCAACATTTGTTTCGACTTTCTCAAGATCACAAAGGGCTTAACAAGGCTTGTAACGGGGTTGAGTGTAAAGGTATGGTCATTTAGGCTCAGTACTTTTATCTTCATGAAATGTGGTGCTCTCAACACTTCCTTTCTTTTTCCTTCATCAATTTCAGTAGTGCATCATAGGTCATCCTATTATTCGCTTCCTATGGATTGTTCGGAACCCTATTTCTTTGGTACTTTATTCCACAACTTTCTCTTTTTTTGTTTTTTTTTTCTTTATCTTTTTTTTATATGGAAGGGTTCCATTTTTCTCAATGCCATGGGTTAGAGGAGACATTCCTTGCACTTCTTGACTTACCCTTATCTTTTCACCACACCCCCAACTTAGTCTTTTGGCCTAAGTTGGCTATTCAATTAACCACAATTCAAGAGGATTATAGGTAATGAATTAACAAAGGTCTAGTTTTCATCAAGTTTCTTTCAAAGAAGGGTAAGGCTCAAAGGGTGTTCAAGAGAGAATCACACACTCACAAGGTAGGTCACAAAAGAGGTATATGTCAAATTGGTTCACACTCTTTGAAGTTGCTTAAGATCATATCAAGAGAAAGTCTTACTTAGTCGACCGGACTAACGGGGCAAATTCTAGGTGTTGTCATGCATGGTTCCAGGTAAGCTTATCATACAAGGCATCGACAGTTAAGTCAAACAAGACTCCACACTTTCGCTAGTGTGCAACGGTCATCACAAGAGAATCAATTTGATAAATGTCTAATCACAACAAGATGCAAAGAGTTCACATATTGTCTATGCAACTTTATTTGGCCTCATCATAGCCGTACATTCATGTTCATTCGATTGCAAGCACTATTCAAGTCATCGGTATTGATTGAAATCGAGACTAATATTTGCCAAGGAACAACCACATTCAACACATGAGAGGTGGAAATTTTTTTTGGATGGGTCAAAATCATTTTTCAACTAAAACAAAAAGGATCCATAAGCTCAAACATCCACAAAAACAGTATTAACATAATTTTAAATAGAACAACCCAAATATAAACACAAACAAAAGTAGCACACAACAGGTGTGGGCCTCACCCCACCACAAACAAAAATATTTTTCCTCAAATGCAAATAAAAGTATCCAAAAGTAAAAATAAAGTAAGACAAAAAGGGAGGTAAATAGGGGATCCTGTCTAAACAGTCACTCCATCTGTCTGGGCATCAATGCCCGCGGTATCAATCTGGACTTGGGCTTCACTACCCGGAGTCGCCTCAAAAGAAACAATAGTACCACACCCACTAGAAGCTGCCAAAGGTGTATCCGCCAAAAAGGCCTGCACAGCTGAATAGAATCCCCGGGCCCATGAAGGAACATTAGGATCTCTAATAGTGGTCTTTTTGTCAGAGGTTGATCTCTTGCCCTTGTTTTTATTTCCATGTGGAGGTTATTGTCTTCCCTTCTTCGGAGGATTTGACCCCCCATTCATTTATTGTGATATCATGTGCTCTTTTCCGGGGTGGCATGACAATATTTGTCTTTACCTTATCTTCGGGATACTCAGACTTCTCCCTGCTATACTCAACAACATGCAAGCACAACCCCACAAGATTTAGCCGATTTTAAGGCACAAAAATATGAGATTTTAACAATATAAATAGTACGGGCAAGATTTTCACAGGCATAAGAAAAAACAATTAATATCAGAGAGGCCGAACACACAATACAAAGATAAGATCATTGCAAATGAGTACAAAATTGCTAAAAATAAATTCGAGGTTCGGAAAACCAACCTTAGATGCCGATTAAAATACTTTTTAAATGCTAGGCGGTAATGTAATCCACTCCAAACACAAATCAACGACTAAAATACTTTAAAATTGCAAAAATATAGAAACTAAGGTGTGGGTGTGAGTTTGTGACGATTGAAAGTGAAGGAAAGTGAAGAGTTTTAAAGTTTAAACCTTTGGCCTTTTAAGAAACCATCCAGTTCTAGCCCATTCGGTGACATTAGTCGTGCTCGCCGACCAACTCGGCGATACGCCAAGTGGTCACTTACCTCTCCAAATTTACAAGATCCTCAGTTGATGTGGGGGCCTAAACGGCTGATTAGATCGGGATCGCTGACCTGGTCTGTGATTCGCCAATAATTTCCTGGGCTTACCGACTTTACAGACTCCAATGTAAAATTGTCTTTAGTCCAACGGCAGTCTAGGTCGGGGTCATCGACCTCTTTGGTGATGCGCCGACTGGACCTTATTCTCGCCAATCTGCACTTTTCAACAACTTTCCCACTTTGACCTACACAAATAACACACCATTATTTCATAAAGAAAAAATAAAGCGATAAGGAGTCTTGGGTTGCCTCCCAAGAAGCGCCTTAGTTAACGTCGTGGCATGGCGCAATTCCCCACTTAAGTTCCATTATTAGGGTTTGCCTCACTTGCATAAGGCAAGCCCTCTTCCGGCTCTGGGTAGAGACATTCCATAAGCATCTTATCTGGAATTCCATGAGTCGGGCACTACTGCAAGAAAGCCTTAAACCGTTGCCACAACTAATAAACTGACTCACCCTCCAATTTATTGAAACTTAGGATGTTATCCCTTAGCATCATTACTTTCAAAGGAGGGTGGTCTATTGGGTCACCGTTGCTAGAAGATATGCTCAATTTTTCTGTTCAAAACAGCAACACAAAAACCAAAACCAAAAATTAAGTAAGTTCAACTATAATTAAAAAGAACAAAATTCAACTTAACAAAAAATTCTCAACTAACACCACTCCCCGGCAGCGGCACCATTTTGATGTTTGCATAATCAAGACACAACTTCTGATGAAAGTGTCTACGATCGTACAATAGTTTAGTAACACAATCAAGGGTTGGGATCGTTCCCAAGAGAGTGGTTTTGAGAATTAATAGAAAAATAAAATTTCGTTCTAACTAGTCGTAGCTAAAGACATTAACGATTAAAAACATTGTAATTAAAGGGGGACACAAGAGTGTCAATTAACAATGGGGTTTTTCCACTAGTAAGTAAAAATAGCAAAATAAACAAGGATTTCTAAGTAATATCTTTAGACAGAAGGAGTTAAATCTGCGACAACGTCAATGGCTTGAGTTACTAAAAGACTACGACGTGGATATTTTATATCATCCAGGAAAGGCAAATGTGGTAGCCGATGCCCTCAATTAAAGATCTATGGGTAGTTTATCCTATTTCGGTGTTGCGAAGCATGAGCTAGTGCGAGAGCTTCATCAGTTAGCTAGCTTGGGAGTCAGATTGTTTGAGGCAGAAGATAGTGGGGTAACAATTCAGGACACAGCCGTATCATCAATATTTGTAGAAGAAAAATCACGGCAACAAGAGGATCCTATCTTAGACCAACTCAGAGCCAAGGCTCAGGATCAGCAGTCTTTAGCATTTGATATAGCAGGTGATGGATTCCTTAGATATAGCAATCAATTGTGTGTTCCAAATGTTGCAGGGCTTCGACATCCGATTATGCAATAGGCACATCATTCCCATTATTCTATTCACCCTGGTTCGATGAAGATGTACCATGATATTAAGGAGATCTATTGGTGGCATGGGATGAAGAAAGATGTTGCTGAGTTTGTGGCACAGTGTCTTAACTGCCAACATGTTAAGGTTGAGCACCAAAAGCCCACTGGGCTAGTTCAGGAGATAGCCATTCCTTTGTGGAAGTGGGAAGCAATTAATATGGATTGTATTACAGGGTTACCTCGATCGCATCGCAAGTTTGACTCTATTTGGGTAATTGTTGATAGACTAACAAAATTAGCCCACTTTTTACCAGTCAGAGCTACTTTTACAGCCAAAGACTATGCAGGGATGTATATTAGTGAGATTGTTAGGCTACACGGTGTCCCAGTATCTATTATCTCTGATAGAGGATCACAATTTACCGACAACTTCTGGAAGTCCTTCTAGAAAGGACTGGAGACACAGGTTAATCTTAGTACAACCTTTTACCCTTAGATAGATGGCCAGGTTGAGCGCACAATTTTGACACTCGAGGATATGCTACGAGCGTGTGCGCTAGACTTCAAGGGAAGTTGGGATGACCACTTACCTCTTATTGAGTTTGCATACAATAATAGTTATCATTCTAGCATCGGGATGACACCTAATGAGGCTTTGTATGGGCGAAAATGTAGGTCCCCCATCGTATCGTTTGAGGTAAGTGAGTCAGGGTTGATTGGACCCGACTTAGTACAGCAGACAGTAGAGCAGGTTATGCTCATTCGAGAGAGGTTACTAACATCTCAAAGCTGATAAAAGTCATACTGAGATGTGTTACGAAGGGACTTAGAGTTTTGTGTCGATGACCGGGTATTCTTAAAAGTCTCTCCTCTGAAGGGTGTTATGAGATTTGGCAAAAAAGGCAAACTTAGTCCAAGATTAATTGGGCCATACCGGATCCTTCAAAGGGTAGGACGGGTGGATTCTGAGTTAGAATTTCCTTCGGGGCTAGAATCTGTTCATCCAGTTTTCCATGTATCGATGCTACGGAAGTGCGTAGGAGACCCTTCTTGGGTTGTCCCATTTGAGGATGTTCATATCACAAAGTAGTTATCCTACGAGGAAACTCCAATTTCCATATTAGATCGACAGGTCCATAAATTGAGGAGCAAAGAGGTGGTTTCGGTTAAAGTATTGTGGAGAAACAAGAATAGAGAAAAGGTGACCTGGGAAGATGAGGATGGCATGACGTCCAAATATCCTCACTTGTTTCATACCCCAAGGTGATGGCATATCAGTTTATATTAGTGCAGTGAGGTTAGATACCAATATAATTTTTTTTATATTGTTGCTTATTATTATTATTGTTGTTGTCGTTGTATATTTTCTCGCACTTTATTGTGGAGCTATAGTGCTTAGCTATTTATGTCATCCTAAGAGACGCCTAGGTTAGAATTTATGTGTTTCATGTTCCTAGATAGTCACATTTACAAAGGATATTCTACCTAAATTTTGGAAACTCCTAAGGACTTAACCGCGTGACTCAGATTTTTTCATTCGAGGAAGAATGTTTCTAAGGAGTGAAGGATGTAACACCTCAACTTTTCAAAACGTCTAAATTAACTTGTATCTTCGTGGAAGGACAAGAAGGGTGGGTAATAAATTAAGTATGATGTGGTATGTCATATTTTAAGTGTTTACTGGTTGTATCTCAAGTTTTGAAGTGAGGTAAGTGACAAAAAAAAAAAGTTGGCGAAAGTTATCGTAAATTCCTTTTTAAAGATTTCTCTTAAATTTGGGTCCAATGTCTTGGATGTTTTCTCTCAATATATAAAGAGTTAGAAGTCCTATCACCCATTCAATAGAAGGCCTACGAGTTTAGTTTGAAATGCACAAAACCCCGTATCCAACCGACATTGGAGTAAAACGTTATGAGGATTTTACTACGCCGGGTCGGATACAGGTTGGGTAAAAAATGTGGTAAGTCAGCTTAGTCAACATTTTAAGCCATGAAAACATTTGTTTTGACTTCCAAACCAGAGAGAAAGCTTAGAGAGGGTTCCTATGGAGTTCTTGCATGATGAAGGTTAGTTTTTGATGATTTTTACCATTAAACGTTGCCTCCGTGCCTAGAAATGTGATCTCTATACGTGGCAATCATTTTTCACGTCTATTAGCTGTGTTTGAAGCTGGTTTTTGAAGATATAAATTTGTAGTTATTGGTGTTTCTTCAAGGTTTTAACTTGGTTAACTAAGGTAATCATCTCGGGACTCTATTATGATTGTTTTTATGAATTTCTACGGACGTTTTGACAAGTTAGGGCAATATGGAAAATATGACGATTTAAGATTAATTATAAACTATTTATATGCGTACCAGCTATGTATATATAGTGTTTGTGAAGCTTAGGACATAAGGAACAACTTTCGTGAAGGAACTACGGTCTTTCGAGCGTTCATTGGAAAGGTATGTTAAGGCTATTCCCTTCGTTCGACATGTTTCCTTAGTGGTAGTTAATGTTGGAGATCTTGTAGATGTAATTGTGTGTGTTTGGCTGATTGAGTGGTTATAAACCATCATTTTAGGGACTCATAATCTGTTAACAACGGCCGTAAGTTAGGAACGACTTGGAGATTTTTCATATATATTGTTTATAGCTAAATTTCCCGCCTTTAGCCTATTCAATTGTTTGTTGTCACCCTTGGGGCTATTGTGGTTAGTTGTTGAGCTATGAACTGCCTATTGGGGAAATTATGTTGTCTAAT